>PVLA01001447.1:0-77911 GCA_004027455.1 Hydrochoerus hydrochaeris | reverse complement strand
CTTCCGCGTCCCCCGTGTAGGGGCCCAGCTTCTGCCTGAGCTGCTCCATCTGCTGCACCAAGGCCCTGTTGAAGGTCTCCTCATAGGGCTTCATGTTGCGCTGGAACTCCTCCACCTGCTGGTTCAGATAGCTGCTCAGCTGAGCCACCGACTCCTGCAGGCCCTCGGTGTTGCCGGTCAGCTTGCTGTGCACATCCTCCATCATGGGCGTCAGCCTCTGCTGCAGCGTGTCGGCGCTGGCTGAAATCTTCCCCTGAAGCTCCTCCGCGTTCTTCTTCATCTGGAAAGCCAGGCCCTCGAGCTGGTGGCTGAGCTTTTCCTGGGCATCCTTCACGTAAGGGGCCAGGCTGCTGCGCAGCTGCTCCACGTTCTGGTCAATCTTGGCCTTGAGCCTCTCCGTGTAGGGCATGAGATGCCCCTTGAGCTCCTCCACGCTCTTGTCAAACTTGGCCTTGAGCTGGTCAGTGTAGGGTGCCAGGGAGGCCTGCAGGCTCTCCATGTTCTCCTTCAACACGGTCTCCATGTGCTGCACGTAGGGAGCCAGCTGGCTGCGCAGCTGCCCTGCCTGCTTGCTGACCTGGGTGTGCAGCTCCTCAGCATAGGGCCCCAGCTGCTGCTGCAGCCCTTGCACATGCTCACCAATCTTCTGGTTCACCTCCTGGGCGTGGGGCAGCAGGCGGGCACGCAGGTCCTCCAGCTCCTTTCGAATCTCCTCCTTGACCTTCCCTGAGTCCTTGGTCAGGCGCTCATGCAGCTCTGTGGCAAAGGGCACCAGCTTCTTCTGCAGGCCACTGGCGTAGGCGTTCGCATCTCTAATCTTGTCCTGGAAGAGGGTGCTGCAGGGAAAGGGCACAGAGAGCCACCGTTATAAGCGTGGGAACGCTCACCTTCCCCACACCTGCCCAGTTCGAGTGTTCAGGTAGGGGGCCCCCGAGCTCACCCATCCTTTTCCCTTTCTAGTGGGGGCCCTGATATGGGGAACAGTAACAGACTGTTACTACATCACATTTGTAGCTCTGCATCTCCCACTGAGTCTGAGTATCATTATCCACCCATCTCAGGACCGTGAGCTGTCCGCTCGCCCTCTTGGGCTCTGAAAAGGGCAGTGGCCTTGGAGCCACGCCCCCACCCCGTCTCCAGCCTGGCTGTGCTGGACCGAAGACCAGGCGTGTCTTAGGGTGTTTTTGACCTCAGCAGCACAAGGTGCTGACATTCCTGCATGTGCCCAGGAGCTTCCTAAATACCCTCCTTCCCCCCGATTTCATGAGATTCTGTCTGTGGGATACAGTAGAAGCCAGCCCAGCCCATGTGACAGGTCCCTCCTTCCTTTTCTTTCATGAGCCTCAGTGATAGGATGTGGACATGTGTCAGACTCTAGAACATAAAAGCAGGAAGACGCCTTAGGGATTGTTTGGCACAGTCCCCCCCTCCCTGCTTTCATCTGGATCCAGAGAGCCCAGGATCCCCAGTCAGCAACAGGGCAGTGAGAATCCAAAGCACCGCGCCCTACTTCTGCGCTTTCCCTCCCCGGTGCTTGGAAGGGCCTCTGAGAGGCCCCGCTCTGTAGACTGTGCCTCCTTACTTGAGCTGCTGGGTAATATCCGATTCCTGCGGGTCTTCCACAGCCTCCTTGGCATTGCCACCCAGCTGGCTGAAGTAGTTCCATATCACAGTAGCCACCTGGTCAGCACTGACCCCTTCCTGGGCACCTGGGCAGTAAACAGACAGCGATTCACACACACCAGTCTCTTCCCTGGCTCCTCAGTTCCAGCTCTAGGGTACAGACTGGAAGACGGCGAGGGAACCCAGCCCAATTTCTCTCTCAGGGCTTAGCCTGGTAGCACCAATGCTAGTGGACCTGTCTACTGCTGGGCATGTGCCAGCCCTTCTGCCAGCCCACCAGGGGCTGACCAGGCCTCTCCACCCTTCCTGTGCACTGAAGCAACCCGAGACCCCGTCCAAATACAGCTTCTACTCACTGGTGACAACCACCAGGGCCAAGCCCAGCACCACAGCCTTCAGGAACATCCTGGGCTCCTTGCTGGACTGGGAGCTTTGAGGTCAGTGGAGGACAGGTCCTTGGCTCAGCTGGGCTGCTCTGCAAACTGACTGGAGCCCAGAAGCAGCAGGCATTTAAAGCTCCTCAGAGGTGCCGTCTCCGCCTCCCTCCCTCCCGTGTGATTCCACGCTGGAAGGTGACACATTCCCAGGAGGCCTCTTGGACTTTCCTGACCCTAAGATTACGTGGAAGCTGACGGCAGACTGGGGCTTTGGCAGCAGTGGGAAGTGGCTGCCCTGGGCCGGCCCCACCTAGTGCAGGAGGGCAGGTGGGGGAGCCATGAGCTATGGGAGAAATATGGCCCAGAGGAGCCCTGAGAAGGTTGATGCCCTAGGGCCCCTGCTGGCTGCTCTGGGTCTGTGCCAGGCTGGGGGGACAAGGTCCACGTTTCCTTCTGTCTGGCCCAATGGAGACAGCCACCCACCCTCACAGGTGCCACTGCCATGGACTCCATCTCTGAGCAGCAGACTGGGCTAGGCCCATGCACGACACAGATGGAGTCCTGTGGAGTTGTATCTGGGAGGTGCCCGTGACAGCCTGCGGGTAGGGCCCTGTGCTGAAGCGGTTCATTATAAGTGTGCTTAGTGTTCCACTGCCAAACTGTGCTGCCTTCCCAAGCCTCAGTTTCCCCTCCGAGCAGTGAGTGTGTTCCACACATTAGAGATGCTGCCTGAGAAGCGGGCAGTGGGTGCCGGGCCTCGGGTTAGCTCTGAAAACTAATCCTTGTTATCAGTCATCATAGTGTCTTCCTGATTGGGACCAAGGCAGCAAGTGAAATACAGGGCTCACCCTCTCTGAGAGTGACCAAGCAGGCTAGAGGTAGGTGACAGAGTGGGGTGGGGGCTGGCTGAGGCCTGACTGCTGCCCCAGTGACACCCCAGGCCTGTGTAGACGGTGAGACCTGAGCCGTCTTCAGCCCTCTCCCTGGGAGGGAGCATGGCACTGCTGCCTGGTTTGCAGTGACCCGCGACGACGTTTCCCTCTCTCCCGAGAAGTCATCGCTGGTCACGTGGGGGCTCCACTCTGGGTCCCAGAAGGGTGCTCCCCAGTGACAAGGTGAGGGCACTGTGGGCTGCTGTGTGGAGCGCCATGCCGGACCCAGGTGGGCACCACTGCTGTGTAAACCAAAGCCACCAGAGCACACAGTAGCTGTGCTGAGTCCGATTTACCATTTCGCCTCCTCACCCCTCCCATTCTTTTCCTTTTTTCTTTTGTATCGGGGATCGAACTCACGACCTCATGCTTGCCAAGCTGGCTCTCCTGGCCCTCTTTTCTTTTTCTCTCCCTCATCCCCTCCTCTTCTTTTTCCTCTTCTTCTCTTCTTTTTCTTCTCATATTCCAGAAGTGGCTCAGTGTCTCATGAGGGTGAAGACATGAGGCTATTGTCCCTTATGCTGGGTCCCCACTACCCCGCAGTGCTCCCCGTATCCCTGCGGTCACCTCTTCTCTGCAGTTCACTCCTCCCAGGAGCAGCACATGCCAGCTAAGGAGGTTTTGAGTTCAGATTCTGGCATCTGAATCCCTCGGTTTGTGTCCGGGCTTCCTGTGTCTGCCTGTGTTGCCCTGGGCGAGTCCCAGTTCCTCCTGTGGAAGTAACCCCGTGGACCTGCTTCCTGGGCTTACAAGCCAGCGAGACGATCCATGCGATACTCTAGAAAGTGCCTGATGCTCATTAAGTGTTGGCCGTGTTTTACCCTAAAATGCTCACTTTCCTGTGACATTGACTCATTGGTCCCCATCCTGTTGCCAAATCAGGCAGCCTGAGCTGGGAGAAAAGGTCAGTGCTCAGAGCCCCGCTGCTGGGTGAGGTGGGAGTGAGTCACCAAGGACTGCTGACCTCACTGGCAGTCTGCAGACCTGGACTTGCTGGCACTGCCAGCATGGGACAGGTCCGAGGTGCCTCTGTGTCACCCACTTGCCAGGTGTGCTCGTACCGGGAGGGCCTGGATCACTTGAGCGTGTCTAAGGGCACCTGCCAGGGTGAGGAGGATTCACAGAAGTGTGCAAACATCAAAACTGTCTGCAGCACAAAGCTTGGGCCCAGGGCTAAGGGGCTGCTGTCACGGCTGACTGCACACACCCACGGCCGGGAAAGCAGCCGCTGTGAGCCCTGTACCCACCCCAGTGCCCAAATCTCCCGGAACTTAATCACCTTTCCTCTCCCCCATCACCAAGTCTGTTCACAGAAAGTCAGCTGGGATGGTGGCGTGACGGGCTGTTCAGTCTCTGGGAGTCTCACCTCTCCAGCCCGTCTGAGCGCTCCGGGTGTTGAAAGACCTGATTCCTGCCCTGCTATTTCCAGCTCTGTGCATGGGGGTAGGTCTCTCTCTGGTTTCTCAGATTTCTTACCTGTAAAATGGAGTTAATGTTTAACCCACAGGATTCTGACTACTTGCATGTTAACCCAAAACAAAGTCTTCAGCACAGGATTCCCACTTTACAGAAGAGAATGTTGAGTTTCTGGGATTAGATTTCCAGCCATGGGTTCCACAAATGAGTGACAAAGGCAACATTGGAAGCTAGAATTTCCTGGCTCCAAAGACCCAGGAGCCAGAAGGGAATGTCCCCTGACACCCCTACTGTGGCTCTCAACGTGCACTCTGGGAACATCTTAGCTCCAAGAAGCCAGGGTGGTGCCTGCACCCAAGACCTCCTCTGTGCCTTCCCTGCCCTGGTCCGCCCCACCCTGCGCTCCTTCCAGGGGCCACAGTGCCGGAGCTGCAGGAGGAGCCTGCAGTCCAGGGCAGAGGACTCTCTTGACCACCTGCCCCACTCCTGCCCTGGGGATGTTATCAGTGGGTCCAGAGGACAAGGTGAGGGGCACAGAAGGAGGAGTGGACAGAGGCCTTGGGCTCAGAGTGCCCTTTGCCCTTCTCTAAGTCAACCCCTGCCCTGGACCAGCTGCTGGGAACACAGTGTGACAGAAGCCCTGAGGCAGGGGTGCTAGGGAACAGAGTGTGCCTGGCTGTTGCCTCCACACAGGCCCTGCCCCTGCTCTGCCGTGCTGCACCCCAGCACCCCTCTCCACCCCCTGCGTGGCTCTCAGGTTTGAAGAAGCCCTTCACTCCGTCACCGACTCCAGGCTGCTGCGGGGAGTGATGGGGAGCCTGAAAACTCACATGTGGAGGGCCGAGGTGGCTCCGGACCCCAGCTCTTCCCCCAAACCCTCTGCCTTCTCAGCAGCCTCCCTGGGGAGCCAGTCTATGGGAAGGAGCGGGGTGTCCCCAAGCCTGCTCTGGGACCTGGCCACATGACCGTGGTGGGGAGGGGGGCGGGGTGAGCGGCGGGCACAGCCCCAGGAATTCCTGCTACCCTGGCGGCAGGTGCAGTTGCTCACCCTGCCTCAGGCCCTGCTCTCCACGGCCAGCAGGTGACCTTTGCTCTGCTCACTGGCCCCTCCGAGCCTGCTGTCCAGCCTGGGACGATATAAAACAGCTCAGCACCCTCTCCCTGCCTACTCAGTTCATTCCTAGAAGCAGCTACTCCAGGTAATGCCCTGGGGACAGGGAGGAGGACAAGGGTGGCCAGGAAAGGCTCCGGCCAGCAGGCCTAGAAGACAGCTTACAGGAGCCCAGGAAGGGGAGGCACATCGGTGGAACAAGTGTCCCCCACCCTGGAGGCCCAGGAAGGGGAGGTCAATTGCCCAAAGCCACATAGAGGGTGGTGGCCAAGCTGGACTGGAACCCGCACTGCATATCTTTCCTCTCTGCCTGCTGAGGACTTGAAGGAGCCTTTGACACCTAGCCCTGACCCAGATGGGAAACTGAGGCCTTCGTTCCGTCTGGAGGGTTTCTGTGTATCCCTGCCTGACCATCCCTGCTCCGGCTGATCTGCCCTGAGGGCTCAGAGGTGGGGGGATGCAGAGTGGGGGCACGCAGAGTCCTCACAGGACTGTCTCCCGCAGGAACAGAGGTGCCATGCAGCCCCGGGTGCTCCTCGCTGTGACCCTCCTGGCATTCCTAGTCTCTGCCCGTAAGCACTTTCTGGGGACCGGGTTGGGGGCAATGTGGGAAGTGATTTGGGGCTCCTGTGCCCTGTGGGTGGTGGCCAGGTGGGAGCCAAGAGGTCCCCTGGGTGTCGAGCCACCCTTGCTCAGCCCTGCTGTCCCGGCAGGAGCTGAGAAGACTGAGGAGGAGACCTCCCTCCTGGGATACATGCAAGGTTACATGGACCATGCCTCCAAGACTGCCCAGGCCGTGCTGACCAAGGTGCAGGAGTCTCAGGTGGCCGAGCAAGCCAGGTAGGCCACTGGGCCTCTCCTCCTGGTCCTCTGTGCCAGCTCCCTCTGTTCCCAGCCGGTCTGCCCTCCCCCAGCAGGAGTGCTGGTGACTAGCCCAGCCCAGCCCAGGTCTGTCCTCTTCCACCCCGCACAGCCCTCGAGTAGCCCACCTGAGCCCTCACTGCCATTTTCGTCTTTTCCTGGTGGGTCTGGAGGGCTGTCAGCTCCAGCCTGGAGTGGAGGGAGGGGCGAGTTTTACTTTGCTCAGGCCCTGAGGCTAGTGTGAGGGGAAGTCTGTCCCAGCCTGGCAGGTCCTACCCAAGAGTCCTCAACTCTCTCTATTCCCGGGCTGGCTTTGTGTGGCAGAGGTCTTTGCAAACATTGCTAGGCCTCAGGATGGGCTGTGAAGTGGGTATTTTCCCCAATTTGCAGAAAAGAAATTTGAGGCTCAGAGAAGTTAGGGGGGCTGGCCCAGATTAGTTATTTTCCAAATGGGAGGGAGCTGGCTTCCCAATCCCTCTGTCCCATCACTCAGATCTCCCCTCCCCCGGGGTAGCAGCACACAACAGCATTTGCCAAGAGAGCAAGGCAGCCCCCGACCTTACCCATCTGCCGCCATTTTGTGCCGCAGGCCCTTGGAATGGAGTGGGGCTGGGGCAAAGATCTGAAGAAATGTGGGCTTAGACTGTGCTGGTTCTCTTGACCACCTCTGCGTTGCTTCCACTTGGGTTGGCAGCTGTTTGCGGTTCCTGCCTGAGGCCTCAGGGGCACTGCTGGCCACTGGGGGGAGGCAGGAGAGCTAGGAGAGCTCTCACACCCACCTCTGTCACTGCCTGTCTCTGATTCCCCACAGGGGCTGGATGAGTGGCGGCTTAGACTCCCTGAAAGGCTACTGGAGCTCCTTCACCAGCAAGCTGTCGGAGTTCTGGGACTCCACCCCTGACGAGGCCGATTCAAACTTGGACCCCTAGGGCGGCTGCAACTTCAGCCTTCCAAGTGCCTGTCCACCCATCCTGCCAGCTCTGGGGGTCCTGTGATCTCCGGGCCACCTCCTGAGTTTGCTAGAAGGGGACAATGCTCTCAATGCCTTCCCAGCCCTCCCAGACCTGGCCACCTCCCGTCAAGCTGCCTCCCAATAAAGCTGGATGAGAAGCTGCCGAGCAGCCAGTGTCCCTCAGCTGCTGTGCTGCGTGTGGGCAGGGAGGAGCCTGTGGCCACTGAGCCCGGCTTGCCTCATCTGGGGGGCCGGAAGGCCTCACTCATCCTGCTGGCCTCGGCAGGCTCCTGTGCAAGGTCACACTGAGTGACCGCTTCGACGACACTGTTCTAGACGGTCAAGTGCTGTGCAGTGTGACCTGGGCGTGTGCCCTCTGCTGAGCTGGCACTGCTTGTCATCTTCAGACTTGTGATTGTGTCTGTTCACCAAAACCGAGCTGTTGACTCCTGTTCCCCAGGCCACCAGGGCCTCCTGAGCACCCGGGCCAAAGGAGGTGGGACAGGGGGAGTAAGGTTCAAACAGGCTCCGGGTGTGGCTCCACCGCTTCATGTCAGCTTCAGTTTCTGATCTGTCAAATGGGCACCATAATGCCCCTGAAGTCAGGGGTGATGCTGCTGCACACCTGTCATCCCAGCACTCAGGAGGCCGAGGCAGGAGGATCACAGGTTTGAGGTCAGCCCGGGTTATGTAGTGAATTCAAGGGCAGCCTGGACTCCTCAAGAAACCAATTAAAATAGTAGTAGCGATACCGCCCCCTCCGCTGTGGGTTTGCTGTGAGAATACAGTGGTGCAGTGTTTAAAAGCGTTTGCCATGGCCTCAGAACTGTCTGCCAGAGATGTCTGATGAGGGATTGTTGGTGACAGCTGACCTGATTGGCTCCCTAGGGATAGGACTGGAATGGGACCCAGTATCCTGGGGACAGGGAAGGAAGACACAGTCACCCCAGCAGGGGCTGTTTTCTGTGTCCCCACTCAACAGATACGCACAGCAGAGTTTCAGGACCACAAAGTGGGCCTCCCACCCTGCAGTGGGACTGCCCAAGGGTTAGAAAGGCAAAGGGGCCTGTCAGTGTCACACAGCCACCAAACAGCAGGCAGGGCTGGAGCCCTCAAACTGGGTCACCTGCCCGTGCTCTGTTCAGCTGACACGGGAAGAAAAATCTCTTTGCTTCCTCCGCCAGCTGCGGGGGGCTGTCTTCCACATCTGGGTGGCACTGGCATGGCCAGCTCTATCTAGGCTGCCTCCTCTTTGGAAATCGCCTGCTTACTCTTCCTGCCAGCTAGAGCCAGGGTCTCAGTGCCCACACCTGGGAAAGGTCCCCAAATCTGACTTGATACCTTTTGTAGCTCTGGATGACTAGAAACTAAAAAGTCCACCCCTTTATTCAAAGGGTCACTAAGACGCCCCGGGGACAGGGAAGGGGCAGAGGCCTGCACCATGGGAAGAAAGGCCCTGCTGTGCTGGGGAGGGGAGAGGAGGTACTGTCCAGCTCTGGGAAGGACACGTGCACGCACACAGGGACACACAGATGAGTGTGTGAAGAGGGGGCAGCGCCAGGGAGGGATGTGCATGTGAAGGTGTGCACACCTATGTGAATCTGAGTGCCTGGCCACACAGTATAAAAAGAAAAATAATCGTAGGCCAGCATGGTGGTGCACACCTATAATCCCACTTGGGAGGCTGAGGCGGGAGTATCGCTGCACATTTGAAGACAGCCTGGGCTACATACTGATCTGGGCCAACCTGAACTACATAGCGAAACCCTATCTCCCCCCAAAAAAACAATCAATGTCCATGGGCAGATGGGTCTCAAATGAGTAACCCAGCCTGTCCTGCCTTTCACTCAGCAGCGACTTCACATCTCCAAGTTCTGCTTCACTGTGGGGACCCGGGTCTGATGACAACTGACTCGGATTTGGGGAAGGGTGCAGTGAGATGATGGCTAGGAAGGTGTCTGGGAAGTGAAAATGTGCTAAGTCCTTGCAGGAGGTGGCGTTTATGTTTCTGACTTGGGCCAGAGCTGGCAGAAGTGGGCTAGCAGCACCCGGAGCCACATGGTTACAGGGCTGGCTTCCAGAGTGCCTCGTTCAGCTGTCAGGTGGTAGGAAGGGGCTCTGCTCTTGTGAAAAGCAAAAGGGAAGTGCTTAAGATTTCAAATTAATAAAGGAGGGCCAGCGCCAAGCATGTCATTTGTACCCACCCAAATCCTCCAAGTCCTAGTGCTCCCTTGAGGCTCATTGCACTTGGCTTAGAGCCAGAAAGCTGGAAGAAGCCCCTGTCTTATTCTCAGGTGGACAACTCCACGGCCCGGGTCCCAAGGGGACCTCCCCTGGGGCAAAGGACCACTTCTGCACGCAGAGGCAGGGTCGAGCAGTTAGGGGTTGGACCTCGCAGGGCCCTTAGGATTGGAGGACTCGTCGCTTTGCCTGGTCCTGTCACCTCCTTTCTATCAGAGCCACATTGGGACCAGAGGCTGCTCCTCGCTGCTAACCAGCCAGGCGCCCTGCCGGACCTCCACCGGGGACCGGGCCCTCCACCGGGGACCGGGCCCTCCACCGTGGACCGGGCCCTCCACCGGGGACCGGGACCTCCACCGTGGACCGGGACCTCCACCGGGGACCGGGACCTCCACCGTGGACCGGGCCCTCCACCGTGGACCGGGCCCTCCACCGTGGACCGGGACCTCCACCGTGGACCGGGACCTCCACCGGGGACCCGGCCCTCCACCGGGGACCGGGCCCTCCACCGGGGACCGGGCCCTCCACCGTGGACCGGGCCCTCCACCGTGGACCGGGCCCTCCACCGGGGACCGGGACCTCCACCGTGGACCGGGACCTCCACCGGGGACCGGGCCCTCCACCGTGGACCGGGCCCTCCACCGTGGACCGGGCCCTCCACTGTGGACCGGGCCCTCCACCGGGGACCGGGACCTCCACCGTGGACCGGGACCTCCACCGGGGACTGGGACCTCCAACACTGCTGAGTCCGGGCAGGGAGGCGGTGCCGAAGTGTCCCACCCCATCTCAGTTCCCTCGGTTGTCCCCTCTGGGGACCCACACCCTATTTCCATTTCCCCCAAAAGAAAGAAGCTGTTTCCCACTTTGGAAACGTTTATTCTAAGAAACTGAACGCTGGGAAGGGCAGGAGGCGGCGGCAGCGGAGGGCACCTCACTGCTCGGCAAGCTTCTTGGTGGCCTGGTCAATGGAGCTCAGAATGCTGGCCTTCAAGTTCTCCAGCACGGGTACCAGGCCCTGGCGAAGGTCCTCCAGCGCAGGCTTGGCCTTCTCACCCAGCGTTTTCAGCTGCTCACTGGCCTTGGCCTGGTAGTCGGCGAGGGTGGCGCTGTCCTTGAGCTCCTCCAGCCGTTTGGCCAGGCGCTGGCGCATTTCCTCGCTGTAGGGCGCCAGCTGCGTGCGCAGCGCATCCACGTGCTCGCGCGCGCGGTCACGGAGGTCCTCGCCCAGCGGGGTCAGCTTCTCCTGCAGCTCCTGCAGCTTCTGGCGAGCGCCGTCTCGCAGCTCAGTGCCCAGCGGCTCCACTTTCTGGCGGTAGCGCTCCACCTCGTCCTGCACCTTCTTCTGGAAGCTGTCCAGGTAGGGCTGCACCTTCTGCTTTACTTCCTGCAGATCCTCGTTCACCACCTGCCTCAGCCACTCTGTTTCTTTTTCCAAGTTGTCCCAGAACTCCTGGGTCGCCAGCCCAAAATCTGAACGCAGCTTCGCGAAGATAGTGCTCAAGGTTTCCCAGTTATCCGAAAGCCTCAGGCTGCAGTGGGAGAGAAGGCGGCTGAGGGGTGGCCTCCCAGGCACCTTGGACTGCCTGGGACCTGCCAGCCCTGGCCCCAGTGCTGGCAGCAGCTGTGTTCCTGGCTTTCCCCATGCACACCTGAATCCAACACTCCTACCCTGTGTCTCATTGTACAGATGGCCTGAGCACGGAGAGGAGCTAGGTGGTGCCACAGCTGGGCTTGACACCCACCCTTGAAGGGCACTCCCTTCCCTCTGAAGGCAGCCCACCCAGGGAGGTGCCAAAGGGCAGGGGCTCCTGCTCTGGCAGACACAGTGTGGTGCTAGGGTTGCTGGGAACCTGTGTGAGGACCCTGCATCTCCATCCACATGCGCTGTAAGGGCCAGCACGCTCAGTAACAGGAGAGGATTTGGCCAGTCTGGCTACATCTTCCTGTAGGCCTTTCTGCTTCCTGGGCCTTCCCCTGCCCCGGGCTGAGCCTAGGTCCTTACTTTAGCTGTTGCCCCAAGGAGGAGGCGTCCAGCTGGGCCACATAGTCTCTGCCACTCTCTTTGACTGCATCCACATACATGGTAGCAAAATCCTTCACGCGATCCCATGAGGTCTGGGGTTCATCTTGCTGCCAGAAGTGCCGAGCCTGGCTCCCTGGGGCTGGAGAGGAGACCCAGGTCAGGCCAGCTCTCTGCTGGGCTCCGCGGCTTGGAGGGGGACGAGCGAGAAACTCTGCTCCCTTGACCCGGCAGGATAGGCCACCAGGGCCTATAGAGAAGCCCCCACCCACCCAGTGGTTGGCTCCCGAGGGTGGAGGCACCTACCAGTCAGGAAGAGCACAGCCACAGCCAGCACCACGGCTTTCATCCTGCAGTGTGGGCGACCTGAAGGAGAAGAGGGCTTGGTTAGGGGGTGCCTATTCCAGCCAGAGAGGAGGAGGGACCTAGAGTGCGGCAGGGTCCCAGGAACCCAGATCTATGGCTGAACCCAGATCGCTGAGCCGAGCATCAGTTTCCTGGAGCTGGGGGGCCCCAGAGCAGCCCGGCACAGGGAGCAACACTTACCTCCCTGAAGCTCTCAGGAAAGTCTCTGAGCTGGTCTCTGAGCCTGCAGCCCTCGCCTGGCCTATTTATGTCTCCAGGCAGGGGCTGGGCTGGAAGGCTGATAAGCCCAGATGAGCCCTGTCACTGCTCCCTGGTTCTGACGATGTGGAACTGAGAGTTCAAGGATCAGCTTTGTCCCTGGGGCCGGGCAAATAGAATGGGCAAACAGGAAACTGGGGGGGCTGCAAGGCAAGGGTCAAGGGTTCAGGAAAGAAGCGGTTGCAGGTTTGAGGGTCCCTATGGGGTCCGCCTGGGAAGCTGCACCCATCCCCCATCCCCGTGGGAGTGCAGGCCATTGTTCCTTGTGGGGGCAGTAGGGAGAGGAGGGAAGGGACCTGGACTCCTCCGCAGATTGCTCCCCAGCTGACTTCTCGAATTCCAGGGAGGTTGATTGTTTACAGGTCTCAGGCCCCGCCCCTGCACCCAGTGAGGGGCCTCCTGTGGTCCCCAAGGTGTGCTGCCTCTCCTTAACTCTCTGCAGGCCTCCCAAGCCCTAAGTCCAGGGGAACTGGGGGGCCAGGGAGCTGCTGCTGGGGAGAACGCAGGCCAGAGGCTCGGACCCCCAAACTGAGATCACAGACACTCATTTCAAAACAAATGCCAGAGACCAACACAGAGTGGCCAACTTTTAATTCCGCCCTGTAAAAATGTCATCATCCCAGCTGGCCAGGGATTTAGCTCAGTGGCATAAGCACCTGCCTGGCAAGTGTGAAGTCATGAGTTCAATCCCCGGTACTGCAAAAAAAAAAAAAAGTGGTCATCCCTGCCTTGCCTCAAGGATGACCTCGCCATGTCCTCCACTTCAAAAAAGATGTCAGCATCGTCTGGGGAGTAAACCACAGCATTTCAGCCTCTCATGTTGAAGACTTACGCATTTTCATGATTTGTATGAACATCAGATCACATACGGGCAGGTTAGACACCAGCCCCTGGTTGGGGAAGGACCCTTCTGTGGACTCTGGTGGCAGGATACTGGTTTTTTATTTCATTTTGCAGGCATCTTGCTGGAGGCAGACCATGAGCAAGTTTTGTATTGTCTCTTAGTCTCCATTTCCTCTCAGCAAAATGGATTCAAGAATGATGGATGGTTTTGGTGTCCTTGAGAGAGCCCATGAATGCAAGGTGCTGTGTACTGGTGAATGTTAGCCACGCCATCTGGCAAGGTATCTCTTCGAAAGCCTGAGCACTCTCACCAGGTCACCGGCAGGAGGACCTGGTCATGGAGTCTGTGAATGACCAGGCTGAAATAACTCTGGCTCCTGCCCCCAGCCCCCTGCCAGATGAGAAACCAGATGAAGGGATTTTCTTCACATTTCTCATCCTTCAGAGTGGAGGCCAGGCTGGACCTAAAAAACAGGTCAGTGGATTTGGAACCCAGGCCGGACATGTGCCCCATACCATCTTTCCAGGAAACTCCCCGACTCTCTCTAGAAACCAGCCCCGAGTCAGTTTGTCTGCCAGATCTGAGTGTGGCTGGCCTTCAGGCCTGTCCCACTCCTGCTAGTCTCTTGCCTTTTGTGGGTGAGAAGGTTTTGATCAGAAAACCCCAGGTTTGAATCTTGGTCTGTGTGACGCTTATTAGCCATACCACCCTGGGCGAGTTACATAACTTCGCCACATCTGCTTCTTATCTGCTAAGATAATGACAGAACATGCCACCTCTTAAACTTGTAACAGGGATCGTTGTGTGATAGGCAGAGTAATGGCCCTCCAAAGATGCGCATGTCCTAGGACTTGGAATCTGTGACTGTGACCTCACGTGCAGAAGGGTGTTTTGGTCAATGTGAGGAGTGAGGCAGGGGGGTCACAAAGGTCAGAGAATGTGAGTGCTGGAAGGGGCAGGGCCGCTCTGCCTGAGAAGCTGGAAGAGGCAGAGGACTGGACCTCCTTCTAGGGCCTCCGGAAGGAACACACCTCCACGACACCATGATTTTAGCCTAGCAGGACCCATTTTGGACCTTTGATCTCCAGAACTATAAGACAATAAATCTGTGTTGTGTCAAGCATGACATTTGGACATGTATGCAGAATGTCAGAAAGGTAGTTAGGAAGGGTCCCTTTACCGGTTTACTGGGTAAAGAGTGACTAATCTGTATCCTGAATCTTGGTCCCCTGTTCCACATGCACGCTCACACTGCGAGACCTCAGCTGGCAGCCAGCAGCACGGGCCAGGGAGGCAGAGCAGTCCACGTTTCTGTCGGGCCTCGCTTGCAGGTGCCAAGACATGGGGCATCTTTCCCAGGACGGAACCAGCCCCAGATTGTCTGTGGGACTGTGCCAAGATGGAGGTGGCCTGCTACTGGCTGTCAACCTGTCTGTGGTTTACGGAGGCTCCGGAGGCTGACCTCCTGTGGAGCAGCTCGCTGGATCACAGGCCAAAAGTTTTGTCTCTTGAGGGTCAGCGCTCACCCCAGCAGTGTGTGGAGGACCTCAGTGGTTTACTCAGTTGACTATAGGATCCCTGCTTTTACCTTCTCTGTCTTCCTACTGAAGTAATTATGACTAAGCTTAATACCCAACACTTGCCAGGACTCTCGGCTGAATCACTTTCAGTTAACTTCTGATGGTCCCGAAAGGCCAGAGGCCATTTCCACCTTGCTATTTTGGCTGTCATCAAAGTAGCTCAGGGCTGCTAAGGCCTTCTGACATCCTTCAGCTGCTGGCCAGGGTGCTGTTGGCCAGGCTGGGAGTCAAAAGGCCTGGCTTCTGTTTCTTTGATGGTGGCCTGCTGGTTTGTTTGCCTAGTGCTGTCTTCAAAAAATCTTGGCTTCTTGGCTCAGGTTCTAAGGCACTAGTGGAGGGTCCTGTGTGACAGCCTATTATTAAGCTAGAAGTTTCCTTTTTAAATGTGATCAAAAAATAAGGTGAGTACTAAAATTAAAAAATTACAGGAAGACACATTGCCATTACTACCCCTCAAAACATTCCATCTTTTTGGGTATACTTACTCATCAGTCTTGCTTTCTGGGGCAGTTCTACAAGTTCCCTTTTGTGACCGTCTTTAGTTGCTGTTTGTGGCTAACTAGATGTATTGAACTGATTTGAACCGTTTGCCTCTCGTCAGTCTGACGTTCGAGACGAGCCAGAAATTGCACAGTGCCAGCCGCTCAGTGAATGCAGAGGATGAGGACATACCAGTGTTCTTGAGGCTGACTTTTCATTGGATGGCACTTGGCAGCAGCAGTCACTGGATATTTGATCGTATCTCATAAAGACCCAAAAGGACTTCCAGAACCGCTTCAGGAAGTAACAAGAGCTATGGGATAAATGTGTCTGAAGCAAAGGAAAGTGTTTCGAGGATTAATGGAATGTGTCTTTTACTGTAACACATGTAAAGTTTAGACATTCACTATTTCCATCACACCTCTAGTGCTGCTCCATTCTGATGTAAAATGTTTAAATTTCTCCAAAAACGTCTTTTCCATTGCACAAAAGCTTCCAAGAGACGGAGGGAGAGGAGAAGGGAGGGTGAAGAGAACTAAGATGCCAACTCTCCACTGTGAATTTAATCGTTATGTCCTGCAGGTTGGTACCAATAAAAATTTTTAAAAATTTTAATTAAGGAAGGCAGGCTTATGGAAAAACAGCAAACCAAGCTCATCACAGAATCAGACTTAGGGTCCAACTACAGAGGTGTCAAGTGCCCAGGAATTGAGTTTAGTGGACAGGACCTATCCATGTGACCTCACCTCCCTCTTTCCCCTGGCTTGAGTACCTCCAGAGCAACTGTTCCTTTATTGAGTCATAAGCACTGGTCCTAGATCCCCTGACATATGTGGGGGAGCTGGCAGCTGTTGTATGAGTGGATTTTGTTAGAATCACTAGCAACCTATTTCACAATTTATGCCCCAACATACAGGTCAGTCTGCATGTAGGAACTGCTTCTTGCTAGGCCTGGCACAGGACATCAAGTATTTGCAACACTGGCACACTGAAGGCAAGCTCCCCAGACTGGCAAAGGGTCACAGGAAGGAGAAGCGCTCAGAAGACTCCAGACCCGAGTATTCAGCCTGGTACCAGACGCCTGGCAGAGCCCCAAGCAGCACCCAGGGGCAGGGTACTGACATCAACTTTGCATGACCCCTCTGTCCTGCTCGGAAAGGCTAAGCCAGAGCTCATCTTTGACCAGCACGAGGGAAGCACGGCTCACCCTGGATTCTTATCTTTGCAGCTGGGTTGGGTGGGGCCTGGTACAAGACTGGGTAAAGATCAGTCACATAGCTTCTTTCTGGAGCTGAGATCTCTGGTCTAGACCCAGGAGGTGGTGTCTTGGCTTCCTCCTGAAGCCCATGCTGCCTCCAGCCCCGCGGCAGCCTGGATGCCTTCAGGGGGGAGTCGAGAGGCACCTGCTTAGCGCCTCACCCTAGGCTTCGTGACTTCTCCAGCCTCAGCATTCCCGCTGCCACTCACTGGATGCTTCTCCCGACTAGACTGTGAACCATGAGACAAATAACGTGTCACCATGAGAACATAATCAGATTTTATTTTCACAACCTCCTACTGTCCAGCCAAGTTACTAAGCTGTAAATGCCCCACACAAACAAGGACGAAAGGGCTTAGCAACTCGAGTCTGGAGACTTTGTAAAATCCTTTAGTTCAAGATAAATGAGGAAGAAAAAATACTTCTGACATTTTCAAAGAACAGAAATGGGAAAGTATAGTCATATACATTCAACATATATTGCAGGTGCTGGCTACTACAATACAAAGCAACAGTGTCTTTAGAAGAGTCGTTTGCAAGATGGCACGGTGAGCAGGCTCACTGAGCTCTTCGGCGCAGTTGCTGGAGGTGGCGATCTGCTTCTCGGTAACAGTTCCATGGAAACAGATCCAAGCAGAGTGCGTGCTAGCAGAAGGGCGAGTCAGGGGACATCAGGGTTGGAAGCAGCCCAGGCAGTCAGCAATAGCTTCCAGGGCTTACTAGGTAAGCAAACTCTCTTCTAGTGAGTAGCTGGCGACCCCTACAAAAAGGAGGGGAGATGGGGGCTGTGGAAACATGGGCAGATCTCCAGAAGGTTCTTGCATTGTAGAAATGCACTTGAGGGATGGGGTTGCTGGAGCTGAGCTGCCGGTGTCAGTGGAGGACAACCTGCACAGCGACCCTGCCAGCAGCGTCAGGATGGCGCCATGGGCACCCGCTTTCTTCTGTGCAAATTCAGGATAAAGGAGGAGGCAGTGGCGAGGGGCCTTCCACTCTCCTTTCCCAGAAAAAAGGGTCAAGAGTTACTACAGGTAAGTAAGGTCTCTCTCTGGTTTTGAAGATCAGAAGGAGATAACTCAGATCCTCTGTCAGCCCCGGCCAGCAGAGAAGACTTTGGTTTCTAACAGTGAAGGGAAACAAAGGTGACAGGATCAACGAGAGCTACTGCGTTTGCGCTGCTTCAGCTGGGGGACGGGACCACTGCATCTGTCACTGGCATGAGAGTGCGGCTCACAGTCACAACGCTGGAAGAAAATGCTTTGAACAACAGATGCAAGTCACAGTTCAGACAGAACAGAATCGGATTAAATATTCTCCTTTAAACAAAGATTTCCTTGGTCTTTAATAATAATAACAACAATAATATTGATATTTACCAAAAATAATCCCTACATGGTGAATTAAAGGGGTTGGAGGGTCAGGGAGGAGGAGGGTGAAAGAGACGGGATCTGCTGCAACCTCCTGTTCCTCTTGCCTGTGACAAAAAGGCTGAAGGGAAGGCGCCCATGTCCACAGCTCCTCTCTAGAGCACATCACAGAGTGAGAATGAAAGATGACACAAAGAACACAGCACACCAGTGCCAGGTTCCAGTCCAGGGGAAAGTGGCAGGACAGGCAGCCAACTCTGCAGGTTACCGAAGGAGAGCTGCGTGCTGTGCCAGGGCGGCTCAGGCTGAGATCTGGCTGGCAGCCTGTCGGGCCAGGCCACTATCTGCCTCGGTGCTGGGCTGCATGTGTCCCGGAGGAGCCCACAGCAGAGCACACCTCCAGGTTCCAGACTTGGGCGGGTCTCAGTCTCTCTCTCCTCTGCTAAGGAACAGACGCCATCACCTCTGCTCTTCTCCTTTTCGCTGCCACTGAGAATGCAGAGTTGTTCTCTTCTGTTTGTACCCATGGAGGAGCAGGGAGGGGACAGAGGGTGCTCAGATGAGGAGGAGTGCAGGGGGAGTGGCCCCGGTGCCAGGCCACTGAACTCTTAAGTGCTGGCTTAATGTCTCAAAAACAAAGAAGGGGGGAGGGAAGAGGAGGGGAGGCGAGGAGAGAGGAGGGAAGAAAAAGAAAAGAAAAAAGAAAAGAAAAAAAGCCACAGATACACACATACACAAAAGAAAGGAAGAAACAAAGTGGGAGGGCGGGGGAGGAAAGCTATCACCTTCAAATGACAGCACTGAAAACAGGGCAAAGCAAAAAATGAACAAACCCAAAACCAAACAAACAAAAACACCCACCAACTCAGTTACACCAAATACACTTTCACGAAAGATGGAGAACATGGATTTCCTGTTTATTTCCTTGGTGACTTGGTCATACAAGCAAACATGGCAGACCCCTTCAGCCCCAAAGGACAGCATACTGATGAGTCGTGAGGCAGCAGCCATGGTGTTCTGGGTGGAGAGAAACACAATGGCAATTTGGCGCAGTGCTGCTAGATACTGTTGGTTTGAAATCAACCTTCTCATTCCCAAGTTGTACACAATCCTGCAACAAATCAGACAGAGCAGACTTAAGTTTGAAAAGAGAAAAACTCAACATTCCATCGCTGTCCCCTCCCCACAGTGGGGATGGAACGCAGGGCCTCTCACGTCCTACCACTGAGACAGACCACCAGCCCTGAAGCGTTAGTGTTGCTGCTGTCTTTAACGCAACTCATGTACTTTTACCAAATATTTACAGGTCTGCCACACCGAGGCTGTCATACGGATTAGGATCATGGCTTCACCTTCTTCAAGTCTTTTCTGTCTTTCCAAAACCAGAACGACCAATACTGACTGCATCGCCTTTGTGTTACTCCAGCCAACCCAGTCGATGTACTCATTCCCTGTCACTGGTCTCTGATCACATTTCCCCTCAAGAATATCCTGCCACCTGCTCCTTAAAAAATATGACTAGATGGGTTTTCTTATAGGACTGAGCTTAAAGACTACCTCCCCTTTCCTTAGCATGCTGGACAGGGGTCACTTGTTTTCTGGAGCTGTACGTCCTTCTATGAGGACCACAGCACCTGCAGCATGAGGCGTGTCATGTGTCTCATCTCCATCCTTAAGCCTAGGGAGTACCTCTCACATGCTTCACCTATGTCCCTGTTCACCTTACCCCAAATCAGCACAGCACTTAATAAAAAGTAGGCAGAGGTGGTGACTGTAAAGGGAAGAGCGGCATGTCAGCCTTCATGGCCAGCACATAATGCATGTATCTCCTGCTGGGATCAGGAGCTGCCACTGGGCTGTAAGGCTGGGCTGGCCCTGGTCAGGTGACACTCACTCTTGTTTCCTGTTACACGCCAGCCTGCTCCATGCTGAAGGAAACCTCAGGGTGCTTGTAGCTGAGCAGAATGTCTGTAATACACGTAGATGGATAGCAAGAGGAGTTTAAATGCTGGCTGCCATCATTCAAGTCTGGGTGCTCGTGACCTCCCAGACTCACCCCACATTCTGCAAGACCAAAGAAAATATGTGAGACAGGCAGGGAGCCAGGGGGTTAATGGAAAAGGAGGGACAGGGCAGGCAAAGGAGGCAACCTGTCTGGGTGCTCCATGGCCTGACTCCCAGCCCTACCCTTCAGTTCACAGTTATGAGCAAGCCTGATTCTGCCTAGTCCTTGACTACAGTATCTCCCACCCAGCCTGGGCAACTCAATGAGAGAGCGTATCTGAAAAATCAAAAAAGGGCTGGAGATGTAGCTCACTGGAAAGGCCCTGGGTTCAATCCCCACTACTGCAAAAAAACAAAATACAAACGAAAACAAAATACAAACAAAAAAGTCTTGCTTCTTGGAAGGTGAAGGAGACGACACTGTGCTCGCAGGTGCCCTTTCCAGGGCGCACTCTGTGCTAGGAATCGTGTGAAGCGCCCCATTCCCAGTAAGCTGGCAGCCCTCACAGCACAACGTAGGACACAGACTCTACCGCTTCTGCCACTTATAGACCAGCAGTCAGGGATCCAGAGAGGTTATGTGGGCGGCCTGTGGAGCCTGAGGGGCAGGTCTACCCACCCCAGACCTGTGCTGTGTGTGTGTTCTCACAGCCTTCCTGGACTAGTTGTAAGGCGAGGTGGAAATGTTTCATTGGGACACACATGCTCTAGTCAGAACCAGAGAGCCACTGTCACAGGTGTGTCTTCCCACAGCATTAGAAACAGCCGTGTGACCAGCTGTGCCCCTCCTCCTCCATATGTTCACTTTCACGGGAGATGCGTGGGGCAGGCTGCCGGGTCTTGTTCTGTCTCCCTGTGAATTCTTGGCACAGAAGGGAGGAGTGGTGCCTGGCAAAGACGGAGGGAGGCCCTTCCAGGAACTTCAGTGGGGGTCCCAAGGATAAGGCCTCTTACCCTCATTCTCCCCGTCCTGAAACTGCTGGCTGCCCATGAGTGAAGACTGACTGAGAACTGCATCTGACATCCGGGCAGAACTAAGTGCTTTCCCAGCCACAAGACTCATTCCTGGCAAGTTATCCAGCTGCACCTGCAGAAAACAATTAGAAATGACACAAAGATACCAGAGAATGTGACCCTCAGGAACACACAGTCCTGCTAGAAAGGCTCAAGCAAATGCTCTTCGACTCCCTCCTTCTGCACCCTCCTCCTCCACCATCCTAGGGAGTCCTTCAACAACGACAGTGTGGGAAGCTGCCTCAGTTTCCCCCAACACAGCAGGTGGGAGTGCACAGTCAGGTCTCCCTTGACACCTACCCGTATCCTTCTAAATCCAGGTTATGACCTATCAGCCCACCCCCAGGAGTCAGCATTCAGATGGCACTGTTCAGTTGCATCTGATAGGACCTTCAAGACATGGAAGCGACTAGCTATTGGGCTGCTGTGCATGTACAGTGTGACCAATATGACTGAGGCCCTAAGGTTTCACATTTTATTTTGGTAAATTTAAATGTGAGATAATGTGATTACAGGCGCATTTGTTTTTTCTTCTTCTTCTTTTTTTTTTTTTTTTTGTGGCACCAGGGATTGAACTCATGACCTTGCACTTGCCAGGCAGGCGCTTATGCCACTGAGCTAAATCCCCCAGTAAATTTAAATTTGAATAGCCACATATGGCTAGTTGCTCCCATACAGTGCACCTCAGGAACGTGCCGTAGCCTAGACAAGAAAACTCCTGGCTCAACCTTGCCCATCGGCTCCTTTACCTATGTCGGGGAGTATGATGTAGCTGCTGGAAATGCACTCAGAGTCCAAGGGTTCACTTCCTGGGGCCTGAGTTTAGACTGAGAAGAGGTTTAATAACTAAGAATCCAGATGGCAAGTGTTTCTGATTCCTCGGTCTAAAATCCAGAGTAATGAATCTACTGGGATTCTACTGGAGCAAAGGGCTAGTCTGCCAGGTGAGTCTCATGAATATTCCCACAGTTTCCAAAGTGCTGGACTCAGCATGAGAAGAGCAGAGGGATGGATGCCACCCTATGTTACTACGTTCTGTTTCAAGTTGGGACTGGTAGCATCCCACCTCCCAGAAGTAGGCAGGACCAACGTACATAGGCATCATCACTGTTCTGGATCGTGTGGTGTCTCTGGAGGGTGCGGGGCCTGTGGTGCTCACTGACTGGGGGCCGTGCTGGGTACCCGAGCCCGTTGTGGTCTGGCAGCTCCATTGCTTGTCCGGGAGAACTTCTATCCATGCAGTTCCCTATGACAGACTCTGAGGAGACAGAGCGAAACAGGGTCAGCAGGTTGGTAGCGCTTCCCACCATGTCAACCGCTGCGAAGGAAATGAAACGCCTTGCGAGGGACAGCAAGTGAACTCGGGACTGCCCAGTGACTGCCCAGACTTAGCCAGCTGGTCATGGTGATCAGAGGAACCTGACGAGCCCAAGTCCTACAAAAAGAGAGTTTCTCAGTGGAGGCTGGCTGGGTCACACAACGTTTTCTTCCTTCTTCGGTTCTCTCTTAACTTAATCATGTTCCCAAACTATGATGCACAGAAGGACTCCGAGAACTTTCAGGAACCTCTAGACTGGACAGATGGCCAGGGGGACGACTACTGTCTCTTTCCTTGGCCTCCATTCAGTCCCATGGCAGCCTCTCCTCTTCCTATTTCTCTAACTGCTGCTTTCAGCGCCTCCGGTTCCTTCACCCTGTATAAGCAGGCACTCTTCACATTTCTCTCCCGACCTTCATTCTTCTCACAGTCACTCTGGCAACAGCATCTATGCTTCTACTATCTACCATAGCTTCAACTTTACTGCCTTTTTTAAAGCATTACTGGGGAATAAATGAACTGAAAATTTTTTTAGCCTCCAGATCTACGTATCATATTTACTAGCATCCTTCCTTAGATAGCTAACCAGCATGTAACATCCACTATGAACAATTTCAAACCCACCAATTTCCCTCGTAAACCACTACTCTTTCAGACACCCCTCTTTGGGCACCTAGTTTCCCAGGCAGTGTAAGCTCTGGGGTCATTAGTGACTTTTTACTCCTGACTCCACAACAGCTTCAAGGTCTGAAGAATCTATCCGTGCAGTCCCTATCTTTCCAGTGTCACGGAAGCCCTATCACCTCTTGTGTGGGTTAAACCTCTTCGCCATCCCCCATCACTACTCTGCAGATATTAATCTCTCTCTAGAGTAATTCTTACATTTCCCTTTTCTGTCCACACACTTCATGCTAGGCATGAAGCACGGCACATTTGAGCTACTTCCTCAGCCCCCACACTTCCCTTGAACAACACTGCCCTGGCCTACTTTTCAATCAGCCCCTCAAACTTTGCTCCTCTATACATTTTAAGTTCTAGTCAAATGGGACCACTTAACTGTTTTCTACCATTCACAGTCCTCTGCACCTTCCTTGCTATTCTTTCTTCCTGGAAATTCTGCTTTCATCCTGCCAATCCAAATCAACTCATCCTTCCAGGTCCTTCTCAAATATCATCTTTATGAAACTTTTCCTTTCAAACAGAAACAGATTACTTTTTCCTTCAAATTTCAGATTGTTCATCTGATTGTTCTAACACTACGCCTAGTACCATGTTCCACTGTGCACTTTTCTCAGCCGTACATATTAGTGGGATGTTGTATGAGGGTAAGACTGTATACATCTGTGAGCCTTCAGTGTTCCAGAACTTTTCCCCGCCCAGTGTTACTGTCTTTAACTGAGGTCAGTGAGTGCTCTCTCAGTGTATCTCGGCATCCTATCAGAGTCAGGGAATTCCATGGCCTGAGTTTAGAGCGAAATGAGTTTTCTTCTTGTTCCAGGCCAGCCACAAAGAGTATCAGGATTGTGTCTAAGCTGACAGGATCTTCCTAGTAGCACTTTTCGCTTCTGTCTTTAAGAGTCTGGGACTTAAACGTATGTTCTTTTTGCTAGGCTAGTTTTTGAAGTAAAGCTCCTTGGCAACTATGGGACTTATGATCCAACCCTTGGCAAGACCAAGTTTTAAAAAACTTACTATGAAACACAGTACCAGTGCTAATGGTGCCACTCCAGTATCTAAAAAATAAAAGTAAACACACTGCCCAAGTGTTGGCTTTTTGTCAATGGTCTGTGGCAATCAAGGTGAGGCCCAAACTTAGAGGCGGAAGTAGGAGGGGGTGTGGTGGGAAGTAAATGACATGTGCTTACTACAAACCCAAAACATTCAGGGGGAAAATGGAGGTGGGGGTGGAGGGAGGCTTCCCAGCTACCAAAAGTGAAGGAAAATGAGAAATCTTTTGAAATTTCTCTGAGTGAAGGGCTGGAAGAATAGTCAGAAGCCAATTATTTTGCTACTGAAGGAAACCAGCAGAGAGAAGACAAAAGCAAACCTACAGAAGAAAACTGACTTGCTCTTTGGGACCACTTGTCCACTCAGACAGTGCTCTCAGTGGGCACAGCTCCCAGGAAGCCTCAGATCCAACCAAATGATGGGCAGGAAGTGGTACAACAGTGGCTGTGTGGGAGCAAGGAGCTGCTGGTCGCTCTGTCATGAGCAACACCAGGAGACGCTTCTCATGTCATCAAAGTGTTGTCTAACGCCTATACTCTCTAGTCTGACAGCCAACACAATCCATTCAACCCCTCTGTGGTGGTGGGGTCTTTTTCTCCTTTAAGGCTGGTTGGTCTTATGTCTCTGCTCCCCCAATGCTCTTCTATTTAAAGGTTTAAAGGACCATTATCAACCACGATGAGATGGCATAGCTACTAAAATGTATACGGCCTCAGTCCTTCCCGTTTAATGTCGCCCCCTGCTAGAGGTCCTGCTGTGTGTGTTGGTGTTTCATGTCTGTTTAGTCCCCTTCCCACTTTCTCATTTGTTTTCATTCCTGAGAACTGCGTTTCTCTAAATCCACATCCTTTCTTTTGCCTCTGGCTTTGGAAGGTGGGCTTTGCCCTCCTTGTCTGTTTTCTTCCTAGCAATCCTGTCTGTTGCCAACAGGACTGAGAGCACTACTGAGACCGAACAAGGTGTCACTGCCAGTCACACAGCAAGCCTTGTGAACTCCCTGGGCAGGGATCATCCCTCAGTCAAGGAGAGCTGACAGAGCAGACACGAGCGAGTGTAAGTCTGCTCAGAAGGTTTAGACTTGAATCCTGGTTTCATCACTTCCTGAGCGGGGGGAAGTTATCCAATTTTCTGGGCCTCAACTTCTTCATCTATAACCCAGCACCTACTAACAGGTGTACAGCACACACAAAAGGAGTTTAGTACAGACTGGTATTCACAGACCTTTTCTCTATCTTTGTAAAACTTGTTTTGATTTTTTATTTTTGCAGTGCTGGCGACCAAACTCAGGGACTTGCACATGCTAAGTAGATCGCTTTACCCTGAGCTCTGAGTGGATAAAGACAAGGAGTCAACTGACAAAAACAAACTTTTATCACGGAGCCTTACTTGCAGAATTTTGCAGCACAGTTTTTCCATATGTAAATGAACAGACGAGCTACTGAAACTTAAGTGTCCAAAGAAGCAGCCTCTGATTTTAGACAAATGTGGCTACAAACCAGATGAAGGGCTGGGAGTACAGGTAAGTGGTGGAGCCTGTATGCACAGGCCTCTGGGTTTAATCTCTGGTAAGTAGAACAGAATGGACAGGACAGGACAGAACAGAACAGAACCAGATAAAAAAAAATAAGTATATAGGAACTAGGCTATGTCTGCTAAAAGCAAGGCTCTATCTGTTCAAATTCCTGTGTAATCGATAGGTCAGAGACCTGGGGAGACTGCTGTCTTTCACATGGCAGTTGAGATTGGAAGGTGCACAGTGGAGATAAGGAGGCTGCTGTGGTTGGCACAGTGAATGACCCCAAAAGGTTCATGTGCTAAAGGCCTGCCCTCAGCTTGTGGTGGTGTTGGAACCTTCAGAAGGTGGATCTACTGGATGGAAGTTAGGGATGTCCTTGAAGGGGATTAGGCCTCCATCCCTCTTCTCCCTCTTTTTTTTACTTCCAAGCCACCACGAGGTGAGAAGTTCTTGCCCCACTGTACATTCTGGATCATGAAGTTCGGCCTCAGGATGCCCCAAAAGCAATGGAACCAGCCTACCACGGGCTGAAACATCTGAAACCATGAACCAGAATAACCCTTTCTTCTTTATAAGTTGATTAGTTCAGGTATTTTGTCTAGCAAATAGAAAGATGACTAACACTGAAACATAAAGGGAAGACAACCAAAGAATCAGAAAACTTCAGGTTAGGATCCAGCTCAAGTACCAAGAGAATATATAAATTTGGGCAGGTCGTTAAACTTCTCCTTACATTAAGTTCCCTATTTGAAAAATGATACTTGTTTGGAGATTCAAAAAATTAACAAAAATGAGAGGGGCTCTGATAAGTTACAAAGGACTACACAAGTGTTTTTAGTAAGAATGCTGAGCCTACATCTACAAGTCCTCTGTGAGGGCTTCTACAGGTAAGACTTACTGTCCCCTGTGGGGTAGTGAGCAGACTAACCCACTGATCAGTAGATATGGGATTTAGGCTCAGATCTTTGGCAATTCCAATTCAGCAGCTAGAGGAACAGCCAGGCTCACTGATATAAGTGATGAGAAGAGGGTGCATTTCAAAAGGTCCATGCACAAGTGTTTACCAAGGTAAACCTGAGAGAGTCAGTGGGTAAGATAGTTGTCTGATCACACAAGCAGGGGAAAAAAAGGCTCAAAGGGACGTGAAGTGTATCACCCCCTCCCTAGGGAATTCCGGGGCAGCTTGCACAACTCACTATTGAAACTGTCAGTGTTGACTCATCTTTACATATTTACTGGGCTTTTAAGAGAAAAATGAGAGAAATGTCACTCTTTTAAAGGCTCTGAGGGGTAGCCTCTCTCAGGCTCTCAGTGTCTCCCATCTCTCTGAAGCATTAAGTAACAATGCTGAAACTGACTGAGCTCAGAGAAGAGGATGTGGTTTTCCTTGTGAGTTCAAACTGGTAAACTCGTTGTGCAAACTGGCTGCACCGTTGTATTTATTTATCTGCAAAGTCAAAAGACCAAGCCTATGTAACACTATGGAAGGAAGATAAGTCTTCATTTTTACTTCTCAAGTGGCAGACACAGAGGTTACAAGGGAGTGCAGGGCAGGGACAGCTCTGGAACTTGCATGTGTTGCCAAGAAAACCTTTGCACGTTGCTTGCTCAGTGCTCGGGCAACGTCTGGCATCCTGTTGGTTGGTGGCAGACAGCCATACAGGAAACAGGAAACCACTGATGACAATATGGTGGCACCTAAGTTTCCTTGACTAATATCAAGATCTTTCTTCATCTATTCTCAAGAAGTTCTGCTTTTTTTTAATTAGACCTCTTGAAGCACTCATTACACAGCACTTCACGTTAGTTTTTGGTTTTGATTTCCTCAGTAGAACAGACGCTCCCTGAGGACAGGTCCTTTATCTTTTCCTCTCTGAATTCCCACCACACCTGTCATGTAAAATAAATTGTATGGAATTTGCTCTACCACAGTGGTAACAGTTGAAGTTTGGAGGTTAGTGTGTAACTCTGTAACATGGAGGGGTCATTAAAGGAAACAGCAGGTTTTTCTTCCTGTCCAGATAGAAAAACAAGGATGAGTTCCCCACACTTGCCTGCAGGGTATAGGGACTGTACTGTAACCCTTTCTCAGCAAAAGATCTGAAGATTCTTTGGTAAAATAAAAATGTTAAGCTTTCAAGTTCTTAAAGGTGAGGCGGTCCGGTCAAACCATGTCTACTGTAAAAAGAAATCTTAACATACACTTTCCAGGTGGTTATGTGCCAGGGTACTGACATGCACAGCAGGAGTAAAGGTTCGAGCTTCTAGAAGAGCTTTTATTAAAGGTTAGAGGGGAAAGATGGATGAAAAAGGAGGAGGACACTCAGCAAAGCTGGCACGCTACAAGGTCAGGACAGGGTTACACAGACAGTCTGACAGAGATGTTTACAGAGGTAGTGGCAGTGACAATAAAGGTGAGTACGAATGTAGGGAGAAGAGTGGGGGAGAAATACTGGTGGCCAATCAACTGGAGGAAAAAGTAGGACAGATTGGACAAAAGTGCCACAATCACCAGGTACTGACCTGAAGGAAAGTCGTTAAGAGTTGAAAGAAGGGATCTGACAGGGACAGATCATAGATCTGTGAGTTGCTCTGAAACTGTCAGGAAAGCAGTTTCGCAAGCGTACTACAATTCCTGTGGCACGTTTGCAGCTGAATCTAGACAATATTGTGCAATAACCTTTCTTCTTGGCTTCTACTAATTTCTTCATGACACCACACTCTAAACTAAGCCTTCCCACTGGCCCTGAAACTTCCCTGAGACATTTACCCCTCCTGTTTTTTTCTTATGCTTTTTCTCTAAACCCAAATGTCAAAATCCTCTCCATCTACCAAAATCCAACCTCAATGCCATTTAGCTGCTGGAAACGTACCCTACTGCCTGATGTACAGCTAACCTCTCCCTCCTCTGCGGCCGCCCCAGCACAAGCACAGATCCAGTCTGCCTGCCGTTGGCAGTCAGCAGCCTGCTAGAGGGAGTTCTTCTGACCATCAGGGCTCAGTGGCAAATGTAAGCTCTCCAGCCTTTCTGTACTAGCAGTCACTCAGGAGGGAAAGTAAAGTGAAACTAGTGAAAAACATTTCAAAAAATACTTAAATACATGGTGGTCAAGTGCCAGGGAGGGACACAGGGTGAGGCAATACTCACTTCAGCTAATCCCCACCTCAGTGCTTTGCAAACCAGGGCACACTTAGACTCTGCTGGAGTGAAATGAGTAACTAGGATTCAGCTGCCACCTGCCCTTCATCTTGAGGCAAGTTACTTATCCCTATGACTCAGCTGTCTCACTGTAAAATGAAGACAGTGGATTGTTCTAAGGATCAAATGAATTTGTTTGTTTGTTTCTGGGTTACCAGGCAGGCACTGTGCCACTCAGCTATATCCTGGCCCCTCCAATGAGTTTACATATGAACAGCATTTGGTGCCTGGCATATGGAAAGTGCAACAGAAACATCAGATATTTTCCTTTTTATGCCAATAGATGCTAATCTGCTATAAGCTTTCATCACAAGCATCCCAAATTTGGTTTATCAAACACTTCCAAAAGGCAGCTTCTAGCCTGTTCTATAGAGATCTTGCAGGCATCGTTGTAGGGGATTGAACTGTGCTACAACTTATATCTTGACCTTGGTTCTGCCCTATCACATGAACCAGAAAAGTCTAACCTCTTTCCACAGACTTGCTTCTCCTTACTTGTTCCTTCCTAACCTTAAACACTGCCATGCCACATATGACCTGTTCTAAAAGCTGCTGCCTGTCTAAGCTTGCTTCTAGTACAGCAGCCACAGGTGGTCATGACACATCAGCCAGGGAAAATCTCTAGGCTGGATGACGCACCCTGTTTGAAAGCCCAGGATTTAACTGCTGAATATGCAACTATATTTCCCTCCTATCAGAGCAGTGAGTGAGTACACCTAAAACCACCAAGCTTTTTTTACTTCATCGGCTTTGTTGCCAGGTGTTCTAACATGCTCTGTGCTACAGGACCTAATCCCTCTTGGACCAGAGTTTTGTGCACTGACTTTACTGGACAAGGGAGGAGATGCAAGTAAAGCCAGAGAGGGAAGGAAAGAAGAAATGCTATGTCAAGGTTGGGTAGTTTATGTATAAATTCTTCATTCTATTCCTTTGATGGTGAAAGAGTGGTAAACTGCAAGGTCTATGTTGGCAAGACAGAATTTCCTAGTTGTCAAGGATGAATGCCAGGATGCTAATGGAACTAATTTATTGATGGCAATCTTTCTCTCCTTGAGATGAAAATGAATGCACTCATTTATTATAAAGTGACATAAAATGAAACGGCACGGAGCCTCTATGATGCCATATTTAGCACACTAATGAAATGCTGGAGTAATAACACTATCTCACTGTTTATACATTTATGCTATACATTTCAGAATACCAAGTGTTTTCCTCCTTTTTCCCATGCAAACATTATATATAAAAGAAACTGTCTGAACCATCACAAAACTTTGCAAAGGACCATTATTCCTCCTGCTCCTCTTTCACAGAAAGGAAAATGATTAGGATAAGCTATTAGGATAAACACCAATGGGTTCATATGACTGGATATCATACTCATGACAGAGGTAAGACCAGTATTAAGGTGCTTTATGCCTTGGCCTTACTATTTATACTAAATTCCCATAATGCTTTTTTCCTACTGTAGAAGCTATTTTGAAAATAGGAATTTCTGGGTTCTAAGAAATGATGGTATGAACAGGGAAACAGATACTATATCATACTGATTGTACTAGTTGTTACCTGTCTGTCACTACTGTTTTTGGAAAATGAACCCCTCGCCCATCAATACCCATTTCTCTATGCTTGTCTCCAAATGGTCCAGAAGGTCTTCTTAGGAATTCTTGCTCTCTTAGGAACACAAAGTACTAGCTGAAACAAACTGCCATTACTGAATGACACAATGGACCAGGACTTTCCCTGGGAGAGACTCTTACCTCGGCTGGGTGCTTTATTCCTAGTGAATGCAGCAGTTGACTGATGTCCATAGGGATGTATCCCCAATTCTTGGGCATGACTCACACTTCCTAGTAAAGATTCAGGATCCCCAGGTCCACCAGTACTCAAGAGTAGAGGGCTGTCGTGGCAACCTTTGGTCAATGAACTTGAACTCTTGCTGTCCAGAAAGCCCTCCCCGGAGCCCTCACATGAGCAGTCCTCCTCCATGCTCTCAGAGTGCATGAGTGCCGGCTGATGAGCATACCCATGGGCTGGGGCAGGTGAGGACACCTGGGAGATACATTCTTGCGCCCTGATTTGCAGAAGATGCTGGGGGCTGGTGTGGTGGTGGTGATATGAGTCAGATCTTTGATAGGATAAAGCCTGGTGCTCTGTCATACTCTGTCCACTGAGGTTGGGGGCCAGACTCCCAGCATCCCCTTGGTTCATGTGCCTGAACAATTCTTGGTACTCTTGCTGCTGCTGTTGCTGCTGTTGTCGTTGCTGTTGCTGCTGCCTTTTAATAAGCTGTGCAAACTCTGCTGGAGGCAGCCGAATGTCCGAGTGGCCAGTGAGCGAATGCCGGGGAGAGAGAAGTCCTTGAAGGATGTGGGGTACCTGCTGGTGTCTGGTGTAGTCTGGTGGTGTGGGGGACAGCAGGGCCTGCTGTAGTGCTGATGTGGTATAGTGTGGTGGTTGCTGATGTGCACTGGGAGGGAAGGTGGGAAGTTGGTCAAGCGGAGGGACCTTCAGGGCTTGGGTTGGAGGGAACCCCACTCCTGGTGAAGGGTTGTAGCTGCTGGGGGAACCCCGGGACTGGTCCGAAAACAGATGGGGATGTAAATGAGGCTGGTCGTAATTAGCAGGGGAGAACCGATTCACATTCAAGCTGCAAACACAAAAGGAAGTGAGTACCAGGCAACCATGGAACAAATGTGCTAGACTTCCCCAGGAATAGCTACCATCCTCCCTCACCAGGAAGCATGCTGGCACAGACAGCTGTAGTATGACAAGCAATAGGGACACAGAAGCACCCACTCTATCTGCCCCCTTACACATCCAACTCTTCCATGGGACTCAGCACACTATTAACATAATTACCTTGAGGCAGCATCATGGCCTATCTTAAAACATTTAAGGTATTAAAAGGTATTAATCTCTAAAAGACTGAGAGAGAAAGACTCCTAAAAGCACAGACAGGACAACTGGTATTTCTGTACACTCCCCTAATAGGAGTTTTCTTTTTTGCAATTAGTAAAGTTGTTTCAGTACTTTACTTCTTTGTCTCATTAGCGTTTTAATTCTAGGTCTTTAACTTAGGTTACAAAGTTCATGCCAAACCTACCACCTTGACTTTAGAGAGGGTGAAATGAGTATCTTGGTCAGACCACTCTCAATCCCCGTCTCCCTTACACTGCTAACGAGCTTCCTCCCACCTAGATCGTATAGATAGAGGGCTGGGTGACATGAGGCAGCCTTACCTATGGGCCTCTGCACTGTCAGCGCTGAGTTGCTTGGACAAGGGTCGGTGCCCATAGCTGAAGTTGGCCATCAGGTTGGATCGGTGCTGCATTTGAATCTGATTGGCACTGGGGTTGATGGAGATGCCCCGCCCAGTGGAGCCCACAGCCGTCCCTGGCATGTTGCTGAGCAAGTCAACTGGCTCTTGTACTTGGATGGTCACCTGCTGTGACTGGGTAGGCTGCTGGATACCCAAGCAAGTCAGTGCCACACTGGGAGGAGGAGAACAGTTCTCAGGCTGCTGCTGGAAGATTGCACTGTGGGAGGGTAAGGCTTGAAACTGGGAGGGAGCTGCAGCGCCTGGAGAGAAAAGGGCCTCAGAGTGACCAAGTGCCCAGGTCACATGCCAGCTTGAGGTATGGAGCTAATGAGGAGACTTACATCAGATAGCATCTAAAAAGGTCTTCTCAAACTTTAGTATGCATAAGGCAAGACCACAGAACTTGTTTCACCAAAAGATTTTCCACATCCTATCCACAGAAATCTGATTCGGTAGGTTAAGGTGGGTTCCCATGGATTTGTATTTCCAAAACGTCCCCCTAAAGGCTGGTCTATGGATTACACTTTGACTAACTCAGATATACACAGTGCACCTCAAACTTGAATGTGCAATCAAATAACTTAGGGATCTGGTTAAGTGCACATTCTGATTTAGCAGGTCAGGGACAGGAGGTGAGATTCTAGTTTTCCTGCCAATGCTGTTGCTCAGGGAACTACACTTTAGGACAGGCCTATATTAAAACTCATCTCAGGAATGGGGACAAAGGCTGACAAAGACCTGGACTGCATGGTGATCTCTGAAGTGTCACACTTACTCCACGTCCATCTAACCCTCCACAAGAGAGGGTCCTGTATGTACCTGGTAACCAGACACAGGCATGGCAACAGAAAAGTCCTCGCTGCAGAACCTTTATCTGGTAGGGTTGGTGGGGGTTACGGATAAAATTATCAGTAACAGAACCTTTACTGGGAACTATTTGTGTCAGAATCTGTTCCCAGTGCTTTACATGTATGTTTATTACATATTGTTATTACTGAGAAAGTGGAGGTCACAGAAGTTAAATAACTTAAGGTACTACAGGCACAAAATTGGTGGAACCAGGATTCAAACCAAGGTAGTCTGGCTCTAGAGCCCATACCCCTAAATACTACCTTTCAAATGGCCCACAGCACTCAAAACTAAGATGGTGAAGACAAGACAGAACAAAAAGAAAAGAAAAGAAAAGAAAAAGAGCCAAAAGACTATGACAGACACTTTTCTTGTGAGGCATAAACAGTTCCATCTGGGCCTCTCCACTCACCGTGAGACTGAATCATGGCACTGTTCAGAGGGGGAGGGCTATTACTTGGTTGCCTGAAGAGATGGTTGTTGGGGTGGTTGGGAGGTGGGCTTGAAGGCTGGATCCGTAACCTTAAGAATGACAAAACAGACAAACTTTCTGAAGTGACAGAACAATCTCACATGTTAGTCATATAACACAAGAATCACTTACATTTTTAGCTTTGATAAGCCACCATGGTAGGAAACCATACATAAGTCATCTACCCCAGTCTATTAAAAATCTATCCATATCTTGTTTCACCACAGAGGCACAGTTCACTTTGAAACTGTGCCTAACCTCCACTGGCAGATGTCAGATTACTTTGTTCTTGGGGTTAAGAAAATGAAGAGGCACAGGACATCAGGCTCTTGAACTTAAGCTGGTTTCTCTGTTTTTCAAGTAGATTCTTCCAAAATGAATGCTAAAGTTGGTCAATTATCTCCTGTAAGAGTCAGGCCAAGGAGGTCATGCTTTAGGACTACTGACTTCAGCATAGTGCCGTGATTCATTACCTCTGCAGCTGGTTGGTGAGGAGAGCTGGCTGATTTTCACACGCAGCCTGAAGAGGCGGAGAAGGCTGAGGAGGACAGATAGAGTCCTAAAACAGACATGGGAGAGAGGAAAAGAACTGTGAGCTTGAAGATGCATCAGAGCTATTCCCAGAAAGGGCAGAAACAGAAAGAACTGTTTGTGACTCAGATTTATGTTTTTGTTGTTCATCCAAAGGTTGGGTTACCTTTACTCAAATAGGTCAGCCATATACATAACACAACTCCACTTTGTCCTGAGTGTTCTCCTCCAAAATGCACAGGCAAATCAGCCTGAAAACAAACTCCAAACAAGTTGGAGAAAACAAAGAGTAAAGCCTACTTGAATCTGCTGCTGGAGAATTTGATGGTGCTGTTCCTGCTGGTATAGCATATGCTGCTGCTGGGTCTTCTCCAGGGTTCTTTCATCAATCTGCCCCCCATACATCTTCTGCAACTGCTCACACTCCTGAAGGGAAAGTATTTAATACAGATGGGATGCAGCCAGGCCTGCCCCATGCCATGATCTCAGCAGATGCAGATCTGCCCCAAGGTCTCATGGGCAGAAGGAACACAAGAGAACAATGTCTTTGATAAGTAGTTGACCCACTTGTACAGGTATCTGTATACTAAATACCTTTACACTCTGTTCTGTGTGAATGAATGGGAAATACCAAGAATACACTAAAGCCTGTGTGTGAGTAGTGTCCAACGAAAATCCTGTGTATAGAGCACTTGCCACTTGAGATGTGAACTGGAAGGCAGAAAGGAAAATTGGTCCCTTCTAGAAGCCTACCTCTAAGCGCACCATTCCAAACCAAGTGGACAGCATGACAAGGTGTAACCCAGCATGCGGGAATGCCCAGCTTACTTCCACTCAAACCCAAGCCCTGAAATCCCTTTCCAAGGAACTACACAGATAAGAGAAACAGTCCTTTTATGGGGAAAGCAGATTAGATCCTGGGGAGAGCTAGATCTAACGACGAGTGAGGAAAGAGCATAAAGAAGCTATACTTTAACCAGTAAAACTGTGGCACTGTTGGCATGAAGGGTTAGACAGTTCACCACCCCAGTCCTCTGCAATGTAAGTCTGCCACCCATGCTTCTCCAGAGATGCCTGATACCTCTCCCATTACCTGCTGCAACTGTTTGATGCTGCTGTTGTTGCCCATTTTTTCCAGGTGAGCTTTGAAGGCCTGGATGCTTGCAGCCCCATCTGAGAACCGGCGCACAGGGGAGAAACGCTCTGTAGGGAGGTGCAGGGTGTTGGAGTCCTTGTAGGTGGAGCTGAATATACGGGAAGAGAAGGTTAGGGCTAGGACTCAGGGATTGGGACTGCTGTTCCAGATGACACAAAGACTGCTGACTACATGTGTAGCCCTGCGTATTATGCTACCTCTACGCCATTTCCAGAAGGTCACTTCCCTAGTCTGCTACCTCTTAGAGGGCTCCAGGTATACATTTTCCATCTCCATGTACCTTCAGCTGGCCTACCTTCCAGGCCTGATGCGGTTCTGGGATCAAATAACCAGTTCTGGTAAACCAGAGAGAGAAGCTCCTCAATACCCCCAGGAGCAGCTGTACAGGAGCTCTGGCTTTAAAAATCACATTTCCATATGGTACTATTAGAGACCTCACTGTCTGGTCCACAGTTTTCCCTGAGCAGTAATCTCCACAGGACCAGAGTGAAACTACAGTCAGCCTTGTGGTCAAAGGTCTGGCCTGGAACTCATAGTTCTGTGCTAGAAAAGGGAGGGTGGAGGTTGAAGTGGGGGAGGGGGAGGGGGACTCATGATCCTGGGATGGCGATAGCACATTCTTAAGGAATGTGGGCCTCAAAGTCCTGCACGTACCTTGTAACCACAAGTGCAGTTACCTACTGTGAACACTAACTTCTCAGAGCATCAGCGCCCGCCCAGCCTTCTATTGACAGAAGAATCATGTGCATTACCTTCAAAGACCCCGCTGCTCATTCAGAACACAGCCAGTATCTTACAGAAAGAAAGAACAAGCTATTCATAAGGAATGCCTAAGACAGCATCAGGGTTAGAAGCGAACACCTTTACTCATTACCTAATCACAAAGAGATGTTTATGGTTTGAGGCAAGCAGATAAAAGACTGCCAAGGCAGCATTCAACAGCTGATGGAAAGGGTCAGGGTCCCATGTCCAGGGCAGAGATGGCATTACACTGAGCTATGGCTGAAATGACGGCTCACCTTGCCAGTTATTCATTCTGCATTGAAGCAGGACCACAGCTAAGGAAGCAGCTTAATAAGCGAGTTCAAATACAATGCAGACAGGAAGGGACTTAAGGAGGAATGATGATTGTGCAGAGATGGCAAAAGAATTCTGGCGGCAGATGAAAGCCCTTCAGTTCTCTTTACTAACGTGGACTTCTGCTTTAGACTTTACCCGGAGCTTGACAAAGAAGTGAGCTAATGAAATGAGTGTGAGCATGTATTTGTTTCAATAACACAAAGACAAATGATTTGGGGGGGGGACATAATCCAGACATAGTGATCATGAAAGCTGATTTTAGAAGCACGTTCTCAAAATTTTTCTTTTTGTTTCTACTTCAGGTTTGAGTTAAAGTAAGCAAGTGTTTTCTAAAATTTGACTTGTGTGCTTTCAATATTTTCAGATAATGGACACATTATAATAGACGTTTCTGATGCATTAAGAAAGCTGTGTTCTTCAAGCAGTCAGTACAGTCTTTTTGCCATTTTCTTTCATCAGAGGAGTAATATCTCAGGTCCAGGTATTTCATGACTTTCAGAAGCTCAGGTGGTAAACAGACTGATTTCCAGGTCAGTCCAGCAAAGTAACTTCAGAGGAACAGTTCTGATAGAGTTGTTTATTTTAGAAGCACTGATAGTTTTTATTTTTCTTTGCAATTGTGTTCAAGCTCAAGAAAACCTCACATGAAGTTTTCTCCCACTCTACTCTTTAAACAGGGACTTGGTTTCCCTGGATAGAATCCTTCTTGTGTTAATTTATTTTAGTTACAGGTCACACTTCTAGGAGTAGAAAGATTGGACAGACTCCTTTTCTGTCTCCAGGTTAGATTTCATCTACTGTACCAGTGCAGATGCCCTGGGTTCAAGCCCCCTCCCCTCCACACACGAAGAAGTCACACAGACACTCTCACTCTCTCTCTCTCCTTCTCTGTCTCACTCACTCTCTCTCTCTGATTGATCATTTATTTCCTCCAGAATATGAAAGGAATTCAATAATCTACTCGGGTTATCTATTTTCAGTGTCTTATGGTCTTGGAAAGTTTCTTTTTTTCTCTGAAGATTAACTTCAATCTCTTGTGCTGCATATTTGGATAGCAACTCCACCAAGAATGCTGAGGTTACACAAATGCTCTACTGTATCCAATCTGCCACTTATAAAGCCTTCATTTGCTTCCAATTCAAATTGCTTTGGCCACCCAAGGAACACTCTACCAAGTGTTCATATGAAAACAGACAAGAGATTTCTAGCAGGTGAGGCCTCGATAACAATGGGAGGCAGGGTGGACATCACATGTATGGAGCTAGGGGTCCTCTAGCAACAAATGTCTGTGACTAAGGCTAACAGGAAATGTGCTGATCTTCATTTCCCTGAAAGAATAACTTCTGAAAGACACCTAGAAATAAACACAAATACCTGAAGGACATAAGCTAAAAGACCCTGATGAGGGCTAAAAAATTAAGTCTCCAACTTGGAAGAAAGAAAGACAGAGAAAGGAAAAGACATAAGGCATCTGTTAGGTGATCAGTATAGAGCTCAGAGTCGAGAGAAGCTGCAGAAAATTTATAAGACAAGGACAGGGCAGCTCTTCAAGAATCAAAATGCCCCTTAATGTGCACAAGCAATGTCAGTCCTGGGAGATTTTTATCTGAAAAAGACTGTCTTTCTGTGCCAAAAGACTTTTCTTGAGAATCTTCATTCTTGCTACTCCTAACAGATCATTTGTGTTAAACTATTCACAGTCCCATATAAAACCTTATCTTCCTTCTCCTAGAGTTCCAACGTGGCACTAATTACGTCTCAGTCTACTCAGAGTTCACCTGTCTCTGCTGATTACATGATGCCCTCGGGGAACCAACACAATAAAAACATTGCGTCAAGTTTGCCTGTGTGAGCTGGTTGCAGGACTTCCTAACAACACACATGTAATTTTTACTTCCTTAGAATCAACTTGTTTTTTAATCTTCACAAGTAGGAATGTTTTTCATTCTCTCACCAAAAAGGCTAAAATGATATAAATTCTAGCCACTGATGGTGACTTTGGAGGGCGGAAGATGAGCCTGGAATAGCTTCAGAATGGATACAATTAAGATTTACAGTCATCAACTCTTCATTGAAGACAACCATCTTATTCTAACAGTGTCATTCTCCCTGCTTCTAGGCTAACTTGGAGTCAATGAAGTTTTCTTTGTCAGGAAAGCTAAAACTAATTTTTATTTCTTCAAGAGAATGAATTATCAACGTAACAGAGACTTAGTGCAAGATTTTGCTATCAGAACATTGAAAGAATGACTTTTCAAGCACATCACTCAAGAGGATGCAATATCCTTGTCCTACCATTCACAATGCACATACTTTCCTCCACATCAAGTTGTTCAAGGGTGGCATGACATGAGTGCTCATTCTTTTCCAAGTGATAAAATCAAGTCTATTGTTTTTGCTACAAATCCTTTTATTTCCAGTTGACCTTTTGAGAATTTCACTTCCTTGAAGGTCTCAAGCTCAATTCATCTAAATTAAGGGATTCTACTGCTAATACAAAGGTAATGGGGAAGAAGAATCTCACCCTGTTCCAGGGCCCAGTGGAAAACCTTCGCCCTGTATACAAGGAGTACAAGGAGTCCAGAAGATGTGTGTTCAGGATGACAGCTGCTTTCTACTTCAAGCTAGTCCCAGCACTGGGAGACTAGTAAGAAAGGTGCCTGTTTGATAAGCCTCAAGAAGCACACACTGCCATGTGGCTACTCACCGATGCTGATCAGGTACCAGGTGAGGAGGCCAGACCCGGGAACGGAAAGGCTGCTGTCCTAGCTGCCGCTGTAGGTCCGGTGGGATCTCAGCTGTAGGGTTGGTCATAGCCAGTGTATGTCTTTTGGACCTATTTGCCAAGTACCTGCAACAAGCAGGAGCACATTTCATAGTAAAAAAGACAGACAGGAATATTCTTCCACAAGAAGCAGCAGAAGTTAATCCAACGCACTCAGTGAAACAGTGCCGGAGTTCTGAAAGAGCTCCGTGACACACAGACCCCTGACTGGGTGAAGCTACATATGCTACTAACTGGCCAACAAAAGCTGGCTTGTCACTGAAGTGGCTGAATTTGGAACCTGAGAGTAGTCATTGAAGAGAAGAGAGAAAGCAGATGTATCTCACAAAGAGGACCAATTTTCCTTACTTTCCACTGAACAGAAGAACTTACTTTTCTACATGCTAATTTTATTGCTCTGTTGCCTCCAAATTTCCAAAAGTCAGAGAAAATGAGCCTTAAAGCCTATTCCTAGAGATAAGCCAAGGGGGATATTCAGAAGGACTCTACATATGTCTTCAGGTCTGACAGGACCTAGATTTAGAGGCTGTACTTATTACAGGTCACAGAAAACATTAAAGGATAGATGAGTTCCAAAACTACCTCCTCCCTCATGCCTGTGATTACAACCCAATCATGGGACAAGAAAAACCAATGTGGTCCCCAAGGAACCAACATTCTGTAGCATACGAAGAAATAAAACCACATAGGGAAAAAAAGCAAGGCAAAAGAATGGAAGAGTTTCAAAAGCCCAAGAGTTACATGCTGATGACTTTTCCACTGAAGCTCTTCCAGACCCACACAGTCAACACCATCCCTAAGATATCAGTCCCCTTTATCTGGCTGACGATTTCTGCACCAAGATTGCACTTCTAGGGCATGAATAAGAGAGGCTTTATTCCTTTCCATCCATCGAAATTGATGGACATTATAATGCTGGTCTAAAGAAGAAAGAAGAGCTGAAAGAAGCATAAGACAAAGAACATGAAAACATTGCTGTCTCTTTTAAGGTAAGAAGGCAGTAGGTCTAATCTCTCATTTTTTCATGATACCATTAAGGACTCATTTAACAACCTTCTATATCTTGATGTAATTTATAAAAACAGCAGCATCAAGGGAACAATTTTCCTTCTATTGGCTAAGCTATACAAGGTGCTAGCCCACTTGCCAATACTCCAGTTCACTATGTTTGTTGTTATTGTTGCTTTTCATATGGAATCAGCTTCTTATTGAATAGCAGCTCTTACACAGAGCTCCTGGGGGTAGGCAGAGCCCTCGCAAGCAACTATCAAATTCTTAAAAAAAAGTCCTATTTCATTCTTAACTACCTTATCCAGTTAAGCTACTATCAGTGAACAGACTGTAGGGTAATTAGTGATATATAAACTTGCCAAAGAGTAAGTCATTAGTGGTTTAATATCCATTTGATAAAGACACCCAAAATTTCTCCAGGAGCCCATGAAAACCATTTTATTTCAACTTCCCTCAAGGGAAAACATATAATCTTGATGAACACCTGTATTTTTGAGAAAATACATGCTAGATTCTGGTGAAATCCCCTCCCCCCAAAAGAAGACAACTTCCACAAGAGGGCATGCATGGAGCTGAGGAGCAAGGCTAATAAAACTGAAACCAAATGAACAGTGCAGCATGCCTGATGGTTACTGCCATTCTCTGGAAATCAGGCATGTCCCAACAAGATTCTGCAAACAATGGATATTCCCTGACCCAAATCCCATGTTTTTTTTTTTTTCTTTTTTTCTCTTTCTTTTTTTCAATATCCCTTTGTTGGTACAAAGGAGGGGAAGAAACACAGCAAACAGTACAAAAGGTATTCATTCTCCTGGAAAGGAAGAGTCCATGCCAGCGGTCCATGGCCAGACTAGCTAGGATCACTGTCATCCCAAATCTCCAATTCCTTTTCAGTAAACAGTTCTTGGCAGGTAGGAGCAGGCTTTGTGCCTTGTGAATACTATGAGAGTTACAATATGAAGGCAGAGGGCAAGGAAGGAAGGAGGGAGAAGAGAGAGAGTTCTTATGGTTATTGCTGTCACTTAGGGGACTTCCAATGGCGTTTATACAAATGGAACTTTCTGGGTAGTCTTCTGTTACTTCCATGTGGGGAGGAACATGCCATCAGGCTTGAGCAAAGAGAACACACACAGGTTGAAGCTGCACTGTACCACCTCCTTGGGCAGAGGCGACCTTTCGCTGGTTGCAGGGGGAGCCTGCCCAAGGATGTTCTGCAAGCACTGCCAGATGTCACATTACCTCTGCACAGCTTCCTGATCTGGCTCCCCATCTGAGCTCTCCTCATCCACAGGGGTAACTGCTGGCACTGCCTGAAGAGAAACAGGGAAGAAAAGCTCAAGGTGGCAGCATATTCTATGCCTCAGCCTCTTGTAACAAGCCAGGCTTGGGGCAAGATTTGCTATTAAACTTCTTTTTTACAAAATTTTTCTAGAACCCCTGGGTTATAACAGCACTTTCATATACCTCTGATTTCATTTTTATCTTGCTCAGGTGATAATTTGGATTTTTTCCTTTTTATTCATTCTCATTCATTGATTCATCCCATAAATGCCTACTATGTTACAGGATAAAATATGAATTTACAGATATAGTCCTTGCCCTCTTTTTTAGTCTAGTAGAGAACAGAGACTAGCAAACAGACTATTACAAAAACACAACAATCCTTTAAAGTCATCTAAAAGGGGGTTCTTGGGAAGTAAGAAAGCAATCAGAAGGAGGGAACTCCTAACCAAGACCTGAAGGACACATGGGAGCTGGTCAGGCAAAGAGGAAAAGAGTCACAGTTTTGTAGGCTACAGACAAAAGAGAAAGCTTGCAAGTGTTTAAGGACCTGGAAATACAGTAGAAAACTGCTACCTAGAATGTCTAGCAACTACTCTGGTTTCATAATAATGCTATTTCCAGTGTTTAGATGTCTTAAGTCCAGAAAAGCATACCGAGTTTTTGGAACTACATTTTCATACCGAACATATACTTGGGGAGTCGCAACTGCTGCCTTAAATAGTTGTGACTCACCAAAACATGCAAATCAAATGAGAACCACCACAATGCATGCATCACTGTGACTGCTTGTTCCCATCCACATGAGGACTGGAACGCTGTGCATCCCTGATAGTTACTCACAGTCTGGTGGTTCACATAATCACCATACCTCAGGCACTACGGTAAAACTCACACTTGAATTACCACAAAAGAACATCTTTTAAAGATGGATGATAATTACAAAACAACATGTTTTGAAACCACTGCATAATGAATGCTTCCAGAGTTTCTAGATCCTCTACTATAGTTCCTGTAAGAGCAGATGAACAGAGGTGAGCCGGAAGTGGCTCTAGCTAAGGCAGGGGAGGAACAATGTGATCAGTTACAAAGGGCATGACTGTAACACAAGAACATTTATTTGGAGAAGAGTAATGGTGAATCGCTAAAGGAGTTTAAGCAAGGGTATGATGTTTTAAGACTTGTATTTGAAAAAGCTGGCTAGTTACCAGGTGAATAAGGCCGGTGGAAGGGCTCAGGAGAAAAGAATGGATATAAGTAAGCCAGGTAGGCAATTGTGATGATTCAGGCAATGGATGACAGTGACCTAAGTGAAGGTGGAGATGGGCAGAAGATGTTTAATTCCCAAGTGTTAGAGTATTAAGAGAGAAGGAAAAGTTAAAGATTAACCTCCACATTCCTCATGAATACAACAAGCCAGGAGAATGACAGTGCCATTCACTGTCTTCCAAGGGGAGGAAGAGATTTCAGAGCCATAATAAATTTGTTTCGAAACTAAAGTTGAATTAAAACTGTGAGTACCTGTGAGATAACCAGCACTCAGAAGAGCATTCTGTGTGGAAAATCAACTGAAACCGTGGGAATGAACAAGCTCATCCAGAGGCGGGATGTCAAGCAAGATAGGAACAGGGGCTAAGACAAAACTCTGGGTTTTGTCAACTTCACGGCACAAGCAGAAAGGAAATCTGAAAAGGAGACTAAAAAGGAAAGAGTGTGGTATCACAGAAGTCCAAAAAGGACAAGATTTCAAAGCAGGGGGAAAATGTAACCAGTGACTAATAGAGCTGGAACATCCAAAAAGATAAAGATTTAAAAATGTTCATGGGATTTATCAATAAAAACTGTGGCAGAAATATCCTAGTGGACAGAGTAAATCACCCCATTTCCCATCAAGTTCCCAATCCCTCCGACTGAACATTGATCTTTCCTATTCCTGAATGCCTCTGCCACCCAATAGTCATGTTATTTACTTTGGTGCTTAATCTTACACGGTCTTTTACTATTATTCTAAAGGTGAGCTTGTATTCCCATACAACTGAGTATATCAACAACTATGATATAAAATTCTGTAGATTTATAGAAAGTATAGCTCATGAACTAATGTCAGTCCACCTGTGTTTTGTTATCAATCCATGATAAGATCAGTTACGGATATCAAAAGTAAGCTTCTAGATACTTTTATAATAATTGGGTGATGTAACCTTGTTGAATTGACTTAAAAATTAGCTTATATTTTACGTTTTTTTCATTTTTGATTCACTTTCATTGTATCTTACAGAAGTAGCAAACCATGATGGACTGAAGAGAAGAAATGGTTCTCAACTACAGACAACTTAAGAAGCACTGCCCTAAAACACCTCATAAAGACTATAGATGTATAGTTAGTATCCAGTCTTACAGCATGAAAACAAATGAATGATGTATGACAGAAAAATAATCAGAAATAAGCAGAACCTGTGGGAGGAAAACAAATCTTTAAATGTGACCATTACACATTATACATCTTTGAATGTGATTGAAAGACAGCAATTAATTAGATTTGAGCCAAATAATCAAGCAATTCAGGGTGTATCAAAATGTCCAGTGGTGCTGATAATGGAGGAGAACTTGGTGAGATGGCAATTTTAGAAACCAATCTAAAAAATAACTCCCGAGAGCACTGCTTGATTTAACTGCCTTCTGTCAGGGGAAAGTCCTCTCTAAGAAGCCTCCAGCTGAGGCCACTTCTGCCTGCCCTCACTCAGCAGGAGTGCAGCTGAACTTAATCAAGCTGCCTGTACATGGCCTGCTGAGGAGTGCTCTCCTGGAACAGGGTGCTGAGGAGAACAGGGTTCTGACGAGAAATGATCTGAGGAAGTAAGGAAGTTGGTCAAAAAATAAAGACAAAAAACTGAAGAAATGGGAAAATACTGAGCATCAAAATGCTTGGAGAAAGAAGAAATTCAGACATTTAGGTTGGCCCTGGGTACCCAATTCTAGGCTCCTGACCTCTTCACCGAAAACTTGTGAAAGTCATCTGGGCTCTGTGCTGCTACTCACTGGCGTCATGGTGACAAGTGGGGAGGGTCCCCGTGGGCGCTTCAGCAGTTGCTGTGCGTGGAGCTGGATGTTGGCTCCTCCATCTGATGCCCTCCGGCCAAGGGGGCCCATTCCATTCAGTAGCTGTAGAGTGGGCGGCTGTAACAGAGACTGCTCCTGCCGGAGGAGAGTGGTGCGACAGACTGGTGAGGTGGAGTCTGCAGGGCTGCAAACCTCAGCACTCTCATCTACTGAAATCAAGGGACTCTCTGGTTGTGATGTAGACTAATGTTCCCTTTCATTCCAGCTGCTTTGAAAGTGAAACCTTGCTAAAGAAACCCTTAAGACCTGAGGTCCTGAAGGTCCTCCAAATCCTTTCAAAGGAAGCTCAAGTTTGTTTCTCATCGGGGCAAACCCTCTCCCACATCCGAGTACCTTGTACTCAAGCTGCCCAGTTGGCTGCAAGTTTTGCATGGGCAACAAATTGTGCATCAAGTTCACGTTCGGGGCCACCTGCAGGAACGGAGCCTGGGGGTTGACTCCAGGAAAGCCAGGTAAAAGCTTTTGCAGATCTTCCATAACTTCCGTGCTGATAGAAAACAGGAAGACAGAGAAGTGTGCTTAATATTCTTATTTAGAAGTGTTTAATGCCAAACCTGATGATACTGCTATGTGTAGGATATTTATGTATGTATTTATTTATTTATTTTTACTTTTCTCCTAAATTTGTATTTTACTCTAAGATCACAAATCAAAGCAGAAGCCTAATGTGTGGAATTGGTCTCTCCACCATTTACTATTTAGGTCTGGGAGTCACTAATCATCATTGAAACCCACAGCTTTGATTTAGAAAGAAACACTGACTGTTGGCCAGTTCAGGTTTTTAAAGCCTGGAAGTGAACAGCAAATTTCTGGACAGCATGAGCCATCCCCTAAAAGAATGGCTGCCTCAAGTAACAACTGATTCACCAGGGAAAGAATGCAATTACTCCTTCAGTGCTGACAGGACAGATAAGTACTGGACGTACAGGGCCGTCACGCTACAAGAGTAGGTTTTACAGCAGACTTGAAAATAAGAGCTCCTTCCACTTGCAGCAACTCAGGACTCCACCCCTTTGCAGTTGACACATTCTGTGGGGCCAGAATGTTCCCCCTATTGCCTGTATGATCATAGTCTGAGAACAAGGAATCTAAAGCAAGGAAGGGGAGTCAAGGGAGTCTTTTTCTGAAATTTGCTCAGAGAAAAAAGATATTGATAAGAAACCAGCCTTGCCCACGAGCTGAACTCTCAGGAGAACTCTTGCCACAGTACTTCTCTTCTTTATTCCACCAAGAAAATATTCAGAGAAGAGGTAGACTGTTTTTAATGTTGGGAGTCTTTTGGAAGAAAAATGGAGAAAGCTGTTCTTTGGTCTATTTCCCCATTATAGAAAACAGGGCCTTGGGAACATCATGAAAGATAGCTTTGGGGAGACACTCTGGAGAACTGGTGGGTTTCTGGATTCTTGTTCACTTAATTTCAACTGTTCAGAATGTAAGTTATAGCTTATCATTTGTCCTCTTTGCCTTGATGAACATATGGCAAACATTGTCTCTAAAAGTTGTCCAGTTTAGGTGAATTTTAAGGGTATTTCCGAATGATTTAGATTGGAAGACCTCAATTTTTGTGGGAAAAAGGTCTCTCATATTCCTCACCAAAGTACTATGATTAATTGGGATGATTCTTTTCAATTCTTCTTTTTTTCTTCAAAAGGCAATGGCAAAGTTTATCTGAAAAAGTAAAAGTGAAGAATAAGAGAGAAACGGGCTCTACAGAGTGAGCTTGGGTCTAGTAAAAGAGGAAAAAGCAAGAGAAAAGAACACACTGCAGAAAGCAGTGCAGGCTATCATGAGGAAAGACACAACAGGAAGCTCTTCCTGGTACCTGTGTCTTTTTTACAGTGTCCAAATCTAGAGGAGACCTGTGAGAAGATCTATACATACAGGACCTGAGAGGCGGTGCTGAGGTCCCAGGCCACAGGCTGAGGCAGGTCTAGGCCGTCCTACAGTTTTACTTTTTTTTTTTTTTTTTTTTTTTGAGACAGGGTCTCACTTGGTAGTTCAGGCTGGCCTTGAACTCAGAGCAATCCTCCTGCCTCAGCCTCCCAAGTGCTGGGATTACAGGCATGCACCATCACACCCAGCTTTAGTCCATCTCACTGAAAACTTGCTTCAGTTTTTGTGAAAAGTCTGTGTGCAGGGCTTTGGGAACTGTGCTGCACATGTGTCCCAGATTCTTGTATTTTTTTTTTAAACACCAAGTACATTTATTAGAAAGAAGAAAGTTATGAAATATCCTAGTATCTTTCCTTAAGAAATTAGAAATAAAAGACAGAATAAAATCAAATAGAAGAAAATAATAAAGATCAGAAAACAGAATCCCTATCAAAATGCCAACATCATTTTTCATAAAAATTAACATTTTGACTATTGTACTTCTGTAGAAATACAAAAGACTCAGAATAGTCTAAACAACTTTGAAGTCTCAAAACAGACACCCACATAATAACAACTGATTTCTGGCAAAGATTCAAAAGCAATTAAGTGGAGAAAGGATTGTACCTTCAATAAATATACTGGAACAACTGGATATTCACATGTAAAAAAACCCAAACCTTATAGCACATCAAAGATTTCTTAAGACATCTGAAAGCAAGCTCAAAATGGCTCACAGTGGGTTAAAGTAAAGGCAGGTGTAAGACGAGTCATTGCTTTGGCTGAGGTCATTTTCTCTGGGACAGAAAGACTGGGACGAGGCAGCACCTACAGAGGTGTTCAGTGAAGGGAGGCACTGAATTTGCTTCTGAGCAGGCCATGTGGATGACAAAGGGGGCCATAATACTTCTACTTTTTTTTAAACTAAACTATTTTTTTTAATATACTTTACATACATATATACTGCAATTCTTCAGTCAAATCAATTCTGATCTATCGGGGTCCCTGATGGGTTAAGGCTTGTCTTGGTCACTTACTTGGAGCTCATTTGGTAGATACCATAAAGCAGGGAAGCTGTGCCATATGGGAATTCTTTGCATTGGTACTGAGCAGAGCTGCTGCCCAGATACTCACCGTGGGTCAGCCACACCCACTGTGTGCCTCCTCATTGACAAGTAGCGGACCAAGGCCTCAGGAGAGGGCTCTTCACCCTCATCGCTGTCCAAGTTCAATGTCCCATCCGGCTAAGGTGGAGGGAAATACAATTAATAGAAATAGAAGGAAGGAAAGAAAACGCAGCTACAGGAGGTACGTGGTTTCAGCTGGTGACCAGCAGATGTTGCTACTTGCCTCCACAATCTGGTTCTCTGGATTGATTAGCTGCACCTGGGGAACACTGATGTTCATGGCCGTTCCGGCCTGCTCTGCCTGGAAAGGAGCAACATGCAGACACACACACTTAGACACTTGAGGGAAATAATGTTTTTGGTTTTTTCCAAAGTAGTCTGGATTGCTAAAGTTTTTGGTTCCTCTGCCCTGGAAGCCACAATATAGAGGTGTTCTTTTTAGAAAGGGTAATGATTTGCAATTTCTTAAAAAGAAAGAAGAAACTAACAATTGTTGCTAGCCATCCTCTGTCAAAGAAAGACTTGAATCTTGATTGGCCTCCAACAAAAGAAAGAGATGACAGAGTATGGAAGAACAGCAAACTTTGACTTGGGGATGGTGAGCAGCAGCTAACCCTTACCCCCTGGTGCTACTTGGCCTGAACTAGGTCGCTGGAGATATTGCCCACCTGGATATTGACTGGTGCTTGAAATGCCATGGCTCGGGGCATGCTAGGAAGTGCTCCGAGACGCAGGGTTTTATGTCTCTTATGTCGATCACACAGCAGGCTGTAGATTGCACTATAGTGATCATAGGCATCTGATCTTAATGACTACCAAGAGAGAAGGGAAAAAAGTAAAAAACCCTGATGAAATGGCCTGTCAATGACCAAAACCCTTTCAATAATAACATTAGAAGACCAAAGTACTTTCCTTCCCAGGCCCAGGAGGGGCAGAGGAAGATGAAAAAAGCAAAAAGCAAAAAGACCCAAATTCTCAGGAAGAAGAAAAAAAGTATAAAAGGTGGGAGAGGAAGGACTGCTATATTTCACATTGTCCTCCACTCCTTCCTGGATACCTGTAGTGTACGCTCTTTGTCTAGTCCCATGTCTTCCATGGCCAAGAGGACGTCTTCATTCAGGGGATCTGTCTGTCTTTCTTCCTTCAGTTGTTGGCATTCAGCTATTAACTGTAACATGAAGTGACAAGCTGTCAAATCATCAACTAACCACGCCTGACATGGCATATCATACATAAGCTACCATGTTGTTCCCGGCCTTTAGCTGAGTATGTTTTTGGCCTTAGACAAAGTCTAAGTGAGACAGCTCTGATGATCATCTTTGAGCAGACAACATTCCCATTTCCTGACCTTCATGGGTGCCTGGGATGGTAATAGAGGTTTAAATAAACCACAGGACATAGTGAACTAAGCGCACTAAAACAAAAGGAGACATCTCCATGGTGGTGAGAGAGCTGCAGGACTGGAGGCTGTACTATTATAAAGGCAAAAAACAAAACAAAACAAAACATTATGACTTAGAGATAAATGGCAGGGAACCATTACCACCATTCTCTAGCAAATCAGCTGGTCTTTACAGTCTTTTTTGCTGCTACAGTTTATACAAGTTTTTCTGATCAAGGCTGGATTACAATCACAAGCAAGACAGACCGAAGTGGCTCAAAGAAGAGTTTCTCAAGGCAAGAGATACAGCTCACCCTGTCAAAGTTGGGATCGTCATCCCCTAGCTTCATCCACTTGTGCCTGCAGATCTGCTCCATCGAGAGGCGCTTATTTGGGTCTAACACCAGCATGTGCCGGATCAAGTGCTCACATTCTGTAACAGACAAACAGCCTGCCCTCAGTGTCTGCGCATGGGAGGACCCAGTGTGGGGCTGAGATAACAGAAGCAAGGCCACCAGATAGATTCTCGAGCTCCTGACTTCTAATTCTGTCTCTTATTCCTTGGTTCTTATCTTCTTATTGCTTACTCCAGAAGATGCTGAGAAACGCAGAGAAGTGAAGAGAGAAATTCAAATGTAGCAGTCTGATTAATGTCTTTATTATAAGTTTGATTGGAAAAAATCTAAGAATAATTCATGGATCTCATGTATTTTTCTATTATGAATGGATTCACAATTAATGACGAATACAATGTCCTCTAAAGAGATTCATCATCTTATAAAGTTTTCAAGATATTCAATTGTACCCTCCCACAGGTATTCTTTATTATTACTTACACATTAATGATTTTGGTTTAAGTGTGTAATACTTTTCAAAAATCAGATAATTTGAAAATTCTGATAGCACAAAATGTTACAGGGAGGGAAGAACAAGCACAGGCCACCTCTCTACCACACGCTGGGATTCACTAGCTCCTTACCAAGAGCTTTCTCAATATTATTTAAACATTCATAGTTATGTGAAATTCAGGGAGTGGTTATAATAGAGATTGAGGTCGATAGGTACTTTTTTCTGATAGGAACTCACACTTCAGGTTTTATTGCAGAACAACAGAGTCAAAATCAAGAAATCTATAATCTGAGTTCAAAGCTACTTTCCATTTCTCTTTTAAGTTTTTTCTATCTATAAATTCAAGATATTGAGGATCATATGGTAACAGTATTAATGGAGGTAGTCGGTGATAGCACAGCAATATTTACAAAATCTTCTGAGCATTTTATTACTATCTCATTTAATCCTGAAGAAATCCTAAGGGGAATATTCTATCATTGTTCCCATTATAGAAACGGTAAAATTAGACACAGAAAAGCTAAGAAACTTATCCTTAGTCAGATAGTTATCAATTCAGATTTCAAACTAGTCTGATTCTCTATCTGGTGTTCTTAACCATGATGTTACATTGCCTCTATACTCCAGAGCTGATGGGAAAGCTAAATGGTTGAACCATCAATGCAATGTGTTTATTTTTATTTTTTATTTATCTTGCTACTGGGAATTGAACTCATGACCTTGTGCTTGCCAGGCAGGCACTGTGCTGCTGAACTATATTCATGGCTCAATCCAGTGTATTTACACAAGACACCATCATTGTGTGCTTAGACAGTAAAAAGTCTCTTCACTGGTCCGCTCTTATTCTTGCTTCTTTACAATCTGTTTTCCATAGAAAAGCAAAAGGAACTTTTCTGAAACATAAGTCTGGGCCTATCACTATCCTGCCTCTAAAACTATTTCCTATAATCTCCAGAATGAAAACACTAAGTCCTGGCCCGAAGGCTCCTGCCTGTCTCTGTGCATGCTGGCACACCCCACCCCCTGGCCTTTACACTTGCTCTTCTAGCTGAAATGGCCACTCCTCCAATCTTCTTATGGCTGGCTCTTTGTCATTTAGCTAAGAGTTTTAAGGTCCCTTCCTCAGAAAGCTCTTCCTGACCACCAACTCTAATGCAGGCCTCCAGTCATTCTCTATTATGTCATATATATTTCTTTACATCAATGATTTCTTTGTGAAAATTATCCTGTTATTTGCTTGCTTACTGTCCCTTCCTACAATGGAACACCCTTCCTATACCCTTCCTTCCATGTCTTTTTTTTTTTTTTTACTGCTATACTCAGTATCAAATCAGCAATACCGAAATGGTTACTGTATCTACTAGGAGGTGAATAAATATCTGTTGAACATGAGTATTTGTTGAATACTCAAGATTGTATCTGTGAAAATACTTTTTTATATCATTTAATTTTTACAACAACCCTCAAATACTATTAGCATCTTCATTAATAAATGGAAAGGAAACATGATTATGAGGAGGTAATTACTCAGCATTGAAAAGTAACAGCAAGCAGGTATGGGGTACATGCTGTAACCCTAGCTCACGGTAGGCTGAGGCAAGAGGACCGTTAGGGGTTTGAGACAGCGTAAACTACGAAATGAGTGCAAGGCCAGCCTGAACCGCACAACGAGACCCAGTTTCAAAAAGACCGGGGGAAAAAACAAGAAAGCAAACAAAAGTAATGGCAAAAGCTGGAATGTCAAAGCTATGTGACTACCCTGTAACGTATCTTCAGATGGACATAAATTCTGTTTGATCTATTTTTCCAGAGCAAATTCAGCCCTGCAATTTCTACAGCGTTTGGCAAACACTACCCCACATCACTTATTAGAAATAACATTAAAAGTAACTAAAGTGAATGACTCTTAATTTTTGATGTGTTCTAATTTTACAGAAAATAAAATAAAGTCCTTAAATCAAAATGATATATCAGGTATTAACTTATTCTTTTGTTTCTTTGGTTGGTTGGGGTGTTTTGTTTTGTTCTGTTTTTGTTTTGAGTTGGGATCTTGCTCTATAATTCAGGTTTGTCTTACACTCACTAGGGAGCCCAGACTAGCCTTGACCTCACAGAAACCTTTCTGCCTCAGCCTCCCGAGTGCTGGGATTATAGGCGTACACTACCACATCTGGCCAATTTATTCTTGCAGTATAAATAAAAAATATTCCAATGCAGTGTAGATTCAAAAAGAATACAGTTCCTCCATCCCTTCCTATGAAAGGGTAAATATCAAATACAAGGTTACACTTTACTAAAATTGTATTTCTAGAGCAGCAAAGCTGAATTCCACAATTATAGGGTCATTGACATGTATGTCTACTGCTTGCAATTACTTAAGAGAAGAAAGTAAGTTCTTCATATAGACAGCTGTCAGCTAAAGAGCCTTGTTTGTGTAAGGGCTGGGCCTGCTCTGTGGTTACGCAGTTGCTGTCAGCCCAGGCCTGTAGATGGCACTCACTTGTTTTCCTTTGGCCTCCACACACAATTTAGTGAGCAAAATCAAATGACCAAGGCCAGATGAAATTCAGTTACAATTTGCTTTAAAGCAGATTTTTTTTCAAGGCAATGTCCTTCAACAACAACAAAAAGCAAATACCCACACAACACTGCCTTTAGTCTTAATTAAAAGATGTATTTAGCACAATTACCACTGTTTGGCCTCAGATACCCTGAAAAGAAATCTCAAGAAAAATTCATACAAGAAATTATACAAAAACCCATGCGTAATATTTCCTGACTAAGGAGCCAAAGAAGCTTGCCACAGATTCTCTAGGTCTACAGGTCCCTGTTGGAGAACTACAGTGTCAATGCCTCAAGGACAAGAGCTTTTATTTTGTCTGCCCTATATAATATCCAACTTGCAAAGAAACAGAAAGCTAACACTTTTCATCTGTTGAACAGATGGTAAGATGTGACAAAATGCAGAATGCTAGAGTGGCATCATCAATTCATACTTTCTCAGTGTCATATAGCTCATGAAATTACATGAAAATGAGATTTAAACACGCCATTCTATGTCAGATACAGAAAGAGGCTGAAAATGAAGGGAAGAAATGATCCTGAATCTCACAACAGAGTGAATCACAAGACAGTCACTTCAAAAGAGGGGAAGGTAGATGGGACCTCAGATCAAAGCGTACAAAATGTCAACTTTTCAGATGCCAAGTACTTTATTTTAATGACTAAAGTAACCCCACCAGTTGTTCCATTTCAAAGGGGAGAGCTTGGTGCTGAGTGAGACTGAAGTACTCTGGGCAATGCAGGAATGTGCGCTCTGCCTGTACGCCAGAAAAGCAGCTCTCCTTTTGAGATTGCTTTCACCTGTCCTGTGCAAGACACCAAGTGCTCTCTACAGTGAAATCACCGTGGGCCATGAAACTCGCTATGCCAACGAGTGCTAACTAGAGGACATGCAGTGGCACGGCACTGCCTGCTGCGATGACAGGCACTTGGAGGACTCCGAGGAGAGCAAGCTTCTGTGTAGGCAGGGCCTAAAATGGCAACTAGGACTGCTACTGTGATTCCATCGAAAAAGGGAACTTCTTGTTCTGTTTTTTGTCTTTGACAACTTTTTCAAAGGGCTTGATGGGGAAAAGCATTGATTATGGGGGTGGAGACCAACCTTAAATTCACCAGAGATAGTTTCATAGGACCTCTGCCTCCAGTTTCCAGTGTAGAGGAAGAAATGAAACAAGATTTCCCCAGTAAAAATTTGAAAACATGCCACCTGAAGACATGGTAAAGGCCAGTCTGTCTTAGCGAAAAAGTGTGGTTCAGAAAGGGCGTGCTGAATGCCCTTCAAGTACCTCGAGTTTTACAAAAAAGACAAAGTGGAGTTGTACTATGCTAAGAGTCTGAATTTAGAATAATTAGGAAGTTACAGGTTCAATGTGGGAAAAATATTTCTAATTATCTGCTGATTTGATGAGAGTACTAAGGATCTAAGAAGGGCCACTTGGGGAAGCAAGAGGGGGCAGTCCAGGAGGCAAGGCCACACCTGGAGCACTGCTAGGTTTACTCACCTCATAGGTCAGTGTTACAAGGAAGACTTTACTTGGAAAAGAAGTCCAGAAACAACTGCACAGAATGAAGTCTTTGGTCCCCCTCCCCAACTCCAAAAGACACACGACTGTGACAAGGGAATGGCTTGTCCTTTGAGGTAGTAAGCTGTTTGTCATTTGAAATGATTAGTCCCAGGCTGACATTGGAGATGACATTAGAAGATCCCCTAGCCTTGGCAGGAGGAAGTCTGGGAGTCCTTCAAGGAGGGCAACTGTGTATTCTTAGTGCCTAGCAAATACCTGACAAGGAACAGGCCCTCACAAAATGACACTTTAAAGAAACACGGGAACTAGATGACTGCTACAATCTTTTCTAACAATTTAGTATCCACAACAGAATAGGCATTTTCCACACTTTAAGCTGAAATAACCAGAAAATTAACACTCACTTAAGGTTTAGATGTGGCACTCTATGAGGTCAAAAGACTGGATGATTTCCAAGGACACCTTCACCTGGCTCTTTGTCACATGCAAGAGGTACTTTAATCAAAGATTTTTTTCGGAAGCTATACAGAACAATCTGTAAGTCAGACCAGCATATTATCACCAGGGGAAAAGTCTGCATACGAGCATAATTCTAGTACCAAGGTAACAATACAATAAATCAGATCAATTCTTGAAGGTAAGCCTCCTTTACAAGCCATCCCATCAGCATTTGAGTAAAGAGTAAAAAACAAAACAGGGATGGAGGGAATGAAAGATTGATACAGTAATTCGTTAAAAAATATTTAGGTTTTTGCTCCTTATTTAGAGGTTCTCATGTAAGAGAAAGCACACATTGTTTAAGCTCATGTATCTGATTTATTTCACTTAACATGGTCTCAAGGTGGATCCATTTTCCTCCAAATGACATGACTCAGGCTTGTCCTACTTCATGGCAGAGTACGACATTGTGCCTAAACACCACATTTTCTTTATCCATTCTTAGGAAACAGGAAGACAGATTTGCAAAAGATAAAGGGAGCAAGAGGGAGATGGGGATGAGAAAGAATTAAGATGTGTTATGTACATGTACCAACTTTCCACAAAGAATGTAATCATTATGTACTATAAATATGTATCAATAAAAATTAAAATTTAAGAAAAGTATTATTTAATGATAATTATCAGACTTTACTAAGCACATGATATGCAGAATGCTAAACTTTTAAATTTAACCATTCACTTCACATATCAACTCCTATTACTATTATTACTGTTTTGTAGATTAAAAAAAATTAAAAATCAGTGAAGAAACTTAACCAGATAAAGCTGGGCATGGCACTGCATGCTTGTAATTCCTGCAGTAGAGAAGCTGAGGCTGGAACTCTGCTGTGAGTCCAAGGCCAGTCTGGAATACATAGCGAGAGCCTGTCTCTGAAAACTGAAATAAATAAATAAAAACGTGACCAGATAAATTCTTGTCAGTCTTATTCCAAAGAGCTCTTCTTAATCTAAATGATCATGTAATCTGTCACTCTCATGGAGTCACCCACAAACTGAGAACCAAATGGTAATCCCGAGGTGGAGCTCTGGGAAGCAGCTGGAAAACACCCCGGGGAGGTGTGGAGAGAGGAAGACAGGCTGCGTGAAAACAGAGGGGAGGACAGGAGGAGGGTCACCCTACTAATAATTCCACTGGTGAGGGTTAAACACAGTGTAGAAAAGCAAACTTAACTAGCACACTCCAGTGATGGCAAGGCGGGGAAGACTACGATGGAGGGCCATTACTAACAGGCGCCCAGATCAAGGGTAGGCAGAAGTTCAGGGAAATGGACCGTCAGAATCTCCAGGTTGATCCTATGACAGAAGAAGAGCCAGTTATCCCTTCAGTTCTTCATGTGATACCAAAGCACAGACATGGCAAAGCAACCATTTTCAGCTCAGTGGTAAAAGAATGGTTTGAAAGATTCTGAGTCAAGATTAAAGCTACTTTGAACTGGCGGAAACACAAGACATCTATGTGCCAGAAGGCAGGAGAAGAATGAACACAAGAAAGGATTAGCCGGGAAATTAGGCCACCTAGAGGTGCCTGAAAGAAGGTGTATGGGCTAGTTTCTCATATGTCCTTTACAGTCACACTAGGCGTGTTCAAAGGTGACTCCAAAAACTCCACACAGTTCTTTATTTCCAATTATTTGAACACATTGCATAGTGATGCTTACTGCTTAGTAATGAATTGTTTCTAAAGCAATTTAAAATTTCAAAAAGGGCTCTATTTTCTAAATTGCAAAATCTAAAAGGGGGCTGGGGATTTAACTCAGCAGCATAAGCGTCTGCCTGGCAAGTACAAGATCAGGAGTTCAATCCCCAGTGGTTTAAAAAAAAAAAAAATCCAAAAAGACGCTGGGGCAACTAGGGATTTAGCTCAGCAGCAAAAGTGCCTGCCTTGCAAGCACGTGGTCTGAGTTCGATCCCTGGTACCAATTAAAAAAAAAAAGAAACAAAGAAAGAAAAAACCAAAAAGATGCTGGGGACCACAAATTCACAGTGCTCCCCAACAAAAAAGAACTATTAACTGTTGGCTATTAACTGTCTAACACATCTGTTTCAATGGAAAATGAGAAGTTTTATAAAAACAAAATCTTAATGTTAAGTGGTGTTAAACTCTTAAGCATTTCAGAACAAGGATACTAGCAATATACTGCCTGCTTGTGTTATTCACTCACTCTGTCCAGCTCAGGTAGGGGTACAGGGAAGGTGCGGGACTCTCAGCAGACAGACAGAACATGCTGATGAATGGCCTGTGACGACAGTCTCGGGATGGAGCCGCATGCGGTTTGGTGATACTCCATCTCCTTACTTTATATGCTCTGAACTTACAAATGTTTGTAACTCTGAATCCTCCTTAATGCTGTTTACCTTTTCCAAAAAGAAAAACCACAGACAAAATAAAATGTTTTTTGGCTTTTCTTCATGAAAAGAAAACAAAGCATGTCATAATATCCCATCCTTTCACAATCATGGGTAGAACAGTGTGACCATTTTGCAAAGTTATGATCCTCACAGAAATAATTTAAATTACTTTTAAATTTAGTTTTTAAATGTTGGCGAGGTGATGGAGAAAAAGGAACACTTCTCCACTCTTGGTGGGAGTGTAGACTGGTGCAGCCACTGTGGAAATCAGTGTGGAGATTCCTCAAAACACTAGGATTGGAAGTTCCATTCAATCCAGTTATTCCCCTCCTGGGTATTTTCCCAGAAAAATTGAAAAGGTCATGTCTCAGTGATATATGTGCACCCATGTTCATAGCAGCACAATTTGTAACAGCTACATCTTGGAAACATCCCAAAATGCCCATCAACCGCAGAGTGGATGAAACAGATGTGGTATTTTTATACAATAGAATATTACTCAGCTATAAAAATGATGATTTTGAGGCTTTCATAGGTAAATGGAGATAAGACTATCCTCATGAGTGAAATAAATCAGACTCACATTTGTAAATATTGTATTGTCACTCTAGTGTAAAAAATAATAACAAAAAACTGAAAGAGCAGTAAGATCCAAAATGTGTAATAGATATTGTGATAATGAAAGGGAAAGGAAGTGCTCTAAAGGATACAACTGTATGTATAACTGTGCAAAATAGATAACCATACTATTAAGTTTTTGTTAGTTCATCAAATAGAATGGTTTGTACTGTCATTGTTTGTCTACTTTTTATGCTTTCATTTTGTGACTTGAGCAACTAATGAGATAACAATATATAATTTATCAACTAGTGATTTCTTACTATTTTTTTAAAATGCTGTACTATTTTTACCCTTTTCTGTTTTGCTTTTTTTCTCTAAATTAAAAAAATTTTTAGTTTTTAAATACACTCCCCCATGCCATCTTTCGGCAAAAAGTTGACTAGAGTTAAGAATTCTTACTTTGCTTGTGTACTGAGCCCTAGAAATGAATTATTAATATGTCCAGGGAAACTCTTGTCTTTATCAACTGCCAACTATGGTGAAAATTCTTTTATATAACTGCTATTTTTAATTTTTATTATTAATTTTTTTTATCTTTTTGAGACAGGGTTTCACTATGCAGTTTAGTCTGGCCTTGCTTGAGCTCATTTCATAGCCCATGCCAGTTTTGAATTTGCAAAGATCCTCCTGGCCTGAGTCTCCGGAGTGCTGGGGTTACAGGTATGCGCCACCATGTCCGGCTAATAGTCATTATTTTAAAAATCTAAGCAAAGTAGACAAACAGTCTTTAAATAGGATATCTGTGTGCATAAATGACATACAGAAGATTTAATCTGCCAACCAATAGGTATACTCACATTGCACACAATCATAAAAATACAGGGGGAGATCCACTAGTATAGTTGGTTAGCATGCAGTACTTATGAAAAATACAGGGGTTTGTTTTTGTTGCAATTAAATTGTTATATTCCCAGGACAACAGTGCCATAAAAAATAAGTACATAAATTTAAAAAACAATTGTATTATAAGAATTTAAACACCTTTATTTTATAAATTAAATTTTGATATACTATAGCCATATTTGAGATAACTGAAATTAGCCATTTCCTTATCCAAAATTAAAGAATTATGTAAAATAATAGTAATAAAAAACAATTAAAATAAAATAATAGTAATATTTAATGCTACAGTTCATATAACCAAACAAAACACACAATTTTGGAATTAACTGTAATGGAACTTCATCTCAATCAATACTGGTTGGACTAAATTTTGACTTATAATAAATAAGTGCTGAGATTAGCCCCTCTAACACAATGGCACCAAGGAAAAACTCTCTGTTTTCAAACCATTTGCTTTCCGTTGTGGGAAAGATACATAAAAGTCCCATACAACCAGAACATTTCAGTGCAACTTCTAAAAGAATATGCTGACAACAGTAATAGCTTAAACAAGAAAGTGCCGAGTTTTTTTTTCTAAGTTGAAAACCTTTACTCCTCTTTTTTCAATTCATTAAACTTTTATTAATCACCACCTGTATACCAGGGAGAAGTAGCACTTACAATATATTAGGAGAGCTCTTGAGTTAAATGTAAACCTCAACACCACTGGTTTCTGTAGGTGTGATAAGAATATCCTGGAATAAAAATAGTTTCTTACAACTAAATCCTGTGAGACTTCCAGTGGTAGAACATAGAGCCCCTAGAGAGATGAAATGTAGTGATTCAGCAAACAGGGGTGGAGCTGGATTTTTTTTAAAAGCTTCTATTAAAAAAAAAAAAAAAGCATGAAGTGGTGGCACGTGCCTGTAAGTCCAGCACTTGGGAGGCTGAGGCAGGAGGATTACCTCAAGTTTGAGGCCAGCCTGGGCTACATAGTGAGTTCAAGGCCAGCTTGCATTCCATAGGGAGACTGTCTCAAAAAAAAAAAAAAATCAATAAACTGAAGTTGAGAAGTTTCTTTCAACCTGATAGCCTACCATCCCGAGATAGAATACAAGGGGAAAAAGTGGCCTGTGTATTGATATTTATTAGAAAAATAACCAATTTCTTTAATCCTTTTTTCTTTTTCTTGGTACTGGCGATCAAACACAGAGCCTTGCACATGCTAGGCATCCATTACACCACTGAGCTACATCCCTGCCAGCCCCTTTTCAATTTCACTTTGAGTTCAGGTCTTGCTGTGTCATCTGAGCTGGCCTTGAACTTGTGATCCTCATGTTTCAGCCTCCTGAAAAGCTGAGATTATAGGTGTGCACCACAATACTCAGCCACTTCTCTCTGCTTTTCTGTACAGGGTTACCATTGCCAGGAGGCAATTTGTATGAAAAGACTAATAATAAATAAGGGAGTAGCACCTACCCCTAGTTTTCTACAATGTCAGGTAAAATCACGGGGATGGTCAGAGGAAGCCTGCTGGACTCTGATGTAGGTCTAGCCTCTATTATGAGACTGTCTGTGCTTTCTGCATTCTATTAACACAAAAGCATGAGAGACTTTCTCCCTAGTGGGAGAGCATATGCGAGAACTGCTTTAGACACGCTGAGCCTTCCGTGTGTGGGCTGGTAGGTGAGCTACACTCATTTCTCGTCCCAGTCTCTCTAAACAAAGTGCTTTTAAGCCAAGCAAGCCTATCAGGGCAGACTTGTTTGCTTGTAAGTGGAAGCTTTTTGGCAGTGGCTGCAGGGTATGTTCTCCATCAGAGGCATTATGTAAGTCTGGGTCTTGCATTCCCAGTGATAAAATGCTTATGTGGTATTATGACTAATTAAGTCACAAAGAAGTCTAATCAATAAGGACTCAAAAATATTGTCCACAAGAGATCTCTATGCACTTGCCTTCACTGCAGTTTTTTCACTGTAAATTAATTTTCCTTCAGTTAAATAAAGGCTCTTACTACGTTCACTAGCAGGTGGTACAGCAGAAGAACAAGGCGAACAAGGCTTTAAGAAGTCTGCTGCTGACTTTTTTTTTTTTTACATATCGTTACTGAATTAACCTGGTACTCAAAAAATTTAAATTACTGGCTTTCATCAATAAAAGGACAAATCAGAAAATGTGTCAGGTGACATATGTGCCCAGGTCAGGTCTCACCTTTTGTAACAGCTCAGGAAAACAGCAAGTTTCATTCTCTAACCCTTTTCTAATTTAGGCTGGGGTTTTACCTAAAGAGCACTCTCTGGGATACTTGAAGAAGAATAACCCAAAAATACTGATCTGGACCAAACATCTATTACCTGAGACATAGAACGCCAACTGTACTGTAGAGCAAAACATCTTTTAAAAACTAGCAGTTTACTTGACCTGCTCATCTACATAATAACCCAGTCTCTCTCTCTCTCTCTCTCTCTCTCTCTCTCTCTCTCTCTCTCTCTCTCTGTCTCTTTCTCTCACCTATTCCTTCAGTAACCCAAGAGTGTCATGTAAGACTCAACAGTAGCGATTCACTTTTTCACTCAAAAATTATTTACTGAAAATGTACATCCTAATAAATGCTGTTAGGTTTTATAGATGATGTTGCTATGCAAAACAGTACTGATATCAAGGGGCTTCCATTCTGGTGCAGGTGATGGAGAAAGACATGCATATAATTATAAAACTAGGTGGTATAAAATCTTTGCAGCCTAGAATACATCTTTTAAGCTTATACCACTGCCATTCCAAGTTGAAAGTACATGTTTTTGGTATGTCTCGGGACATCTATGAAGGGAAGGCATGGACCAGGCATAGAAAGATCCATCTGTGGATCTAACTGTGAAGACAGTCCACAAATTACCAAGAATGAAGAGAGGCTTAAAATTCTTGTAACTGTATACATTTGTAGAACCTGGCCTCCTACACAGCTGGAGCTACTCTGGAATTCAACTTGACTAGAAGCTGGATGATAGTTCTTTTCTTCTTGTCTCTTAAGTGCTAATTTCGAAAACTACGCCAGCTCTGCTGGAGTTTCTAGATCCTTTTAGAAGAGAGGGTAAACACAACTGGAGTCTATGATGACACCTTGAGCAGAGAAAGGATCATGTTCCTAAGGATCTCCCTCAGCCACATTGTCTTCTGCAGAACAGAGACAGAGACCTGACAGGCTCTTCCTCCACAGGAAGAATTAACTCTAACCTGGCGAGGTTTAACTGTGCCAGAAACAGGAGCTGAAGAAAAAGAGGACTCAGGGGCAGAGTCTAGACTTCCTTTGCATGAACCTGAAACTTCATGGGACTTGACAATTATCTAAACTGAAAAAAAGAATGAACAACCTTATGGTTTTGTTTTCTCCCACGCATATCCTTTGGCTGGTGTCCACTGATGGGCTTGGTATTCAGATCTACCAAATGCATGTATGCAATGCCAAATGCATGTATGTCCCTGAGAGCTGGAGAGATCTTACTGGTCAACTTATTTCTTACCTTGGGCTGTTTTCCATTTTCTATAATCTTACAAAATCTTTTATTCTTACTTAGGCAATTAGACTGAGATTAAAGAGTGACTATATTTAGGACAATCATACTGGCTTTCTTAGAGGCTTTAAGCTTTCATACTAATCTATACTATATTATAAATATTAGGTCTTCCAAAACTCTTAATGTTGCAAGTTTATTTCTAAGTACTAATAACCAGGATCCAGTCTCTGAAGCCAGCTTTGGTATGGCTTGAACTTTTTCTTTCTGGTCATGCTATGAGAGGGTGGGAGCAGAGTGTAGAGAAGATCCAAGTTGCTCACAGGAAGTACTGTGGACACTGGAAAAGCAGAGGAAGTGGTTTATTTATCTTGCCCTTTTCTGCAGCAGTCTGGTGTAGCAAAACAAACACTGAATTTGAGTGCTAAGTTACTTATTACCCATGCGGATTCAGGCAAGTCAACTAATATCCTTAAATTTTAGCTTCAAGCTTCATCAACAAAACTATGCTGTTACCAATTCCAGAGTATAGTTATGTCGCTCAAATTAATTAGATCAAGTGTAAGGAAATAATGTGTAAACTCTAAAACCTTAAGTAAGTGGTTTAAGCTAGAAAATGATATGATCAGATTTGTGTGTGTGGTCTGTTTTGTTTATTTTTATATTCGTGTCTTGGAAAGATTACTCATCCAGTGACTTGGAGAATATTCTTGAGGAGACAACTCTGGAGCCAAGAATCCATTCAGCTCATTATTGTTTAGGCGAGAGGTTGCTAATATGGTTTACAAAAGTAGCTACAGAATTGAGAATCCACAGTATTTGGTAACCCATCACTATAGTGATGGTACAAGAGAAGGATGAGGAAGGCTTGCTTCTGCCTTGGTCAGATGGGGAAGCCATTTCCTGTTTAGGAGATGTTCATTAACAAGTTAAAGACTAAACTGTGGTACATTCAGACAACAGAATATTATTCAGTAGTAACAGGAAATGAACTCTAAAGACACAGATAAACCCTACACACAGATTACTAAGTGAAAGAAGACAAATCTGAAACAACTGCATACTGTATGTTTCCAATTATATGATATTTTGGAAAAGGTAAAACTTATAGAGGCAATAAAGGGAGAAGTGGTTTGGGGAGGGTGATACGGTGCAGCACAGAGAATGTTTGGGGCAGTTAAGCTGCTCCTTGAATGATACAACCATGATAGATACGTGACACTGCATTTGTCAAAATTCATAGAATGCATAACACACACAGTGACCCTTAACGGAAACGGTGACTTCTGGATGGTAATGCTGGGTCCATTTGGGCTTGTCAGCTGTGACAAATGTATCCCTCTGGTGGAGGATGGTGACACTAGGGCAGCTGTGGGGGGTGGAGGCCAAGAGAGTGTGGAAACTCTCCGTACCGCCTGCTCAGTTTCACTGGCAATCTGCAACTGCTCTATTTTACAAGGTAGTGAGTGATGAAGTACTAAATACCCTGGGCAACCATTAACATAAAGCTACAGATGGGCAGTTAGTTAATGACACTACCCTGACCACAGCAATCTACTGGACTACTTTTCTGCCTCCTTTTACAGTGAAATCAGAAAGGGCTGGCCAAGACTACTTCTCCGCCCCACTGCCCTTCCATGCTTCTCTGCTGCACCTCCGTGCTGCAGGCTTTTGCTCCAGCCACTTCACCACAGCTGCCCTTGAAGAAAGCAATGACTCCACGGTTCTAAATCTGACATTCAGCTCTCACTCTTCTTACTCGACTTAGCAGCGTTCCCTACAGCCCTCCCTCCCTCTTCCTTGGAGCATTTTCTTCAGTTGTTCCTGAAGACAGAAGGCTTCCTGGCTTTCCTCACTACCATTCTTAAGATCGCTCTTCACCTTTCTTAATCTTTAAACACTGGTATGTTCTGGACCTTAATCCTTGGATCTCTTCCCTTCTCTTTAATTACTAAAAAATAAAAAATAATCTCATAGTATAAAATATACTTAACCTCTACACTGATGATTCCCAAATTTACTCTCACAACTGCCTCCTAAATGCAACTAGTACACAATATCTCAAATTTAATGTCAAGGAGTCAGGGGTTTAGCTCAGTGGCACAAGCACCTGCTTGGCAAGCACAAGGTTGTAAGTTCAATCTCCAGTACAAAAAAACAAAAAACAAACAAACAAAAAACTTAGATGTCCAACTGGCCTGTGAAACTTGGCCGACCCGGGTGTGGTGGATGCGTCTGTACTCTTAGTGGTTGGGAGGCTGAAGTAGAAGGGTTGTGGCTACTCTGAACTACACAGTGAGACCGTATTTTAAAAACCAAAGAAACCAAACAAAACTTTACATGTCTAAAACACCTCCCGAAAATATAAGTATTCTTCCCTAGTTATCCCATTTGAGTTGGCAATAAATCCATCCTGTTTGCTCAGGACAAAAGCTCTGGAGTTACTTTTTGTTTGAAAGACAGGGTCTCGCTATGTAGTGCAGGCCTGGCTGTGAGAACTCATGGCAGTCCTCCTGCCTCCACCTCTCAAGTGCTGACAGCATCTCTGTCAAAACCTGTGCATTTCACCAGTGTAAAAACTACAGTCTTTACACTGCTAGGTAGGTTCCCCAAACAATCCCCCTCTCACCCTTCTAACCTCAACTCTGGCCTGTCACCCTTCCTCTGGAGCACACAGGCCTCCTTTCTGCCCTCGAACAATGAAGCATGCTCCCTCCCTGGGGTTCCTGCCCTCACGGGCCGCTTTGCACACTGCACTGACCAAGGCTCCGTGTGTTTCAGTCTACCCACACCTCTTCCGATGACCTCCTGCTCATCATCCTAAACCCTTCTCTGTTTTATTTTTCTCACAGAATTTATCATTATCTGATATATTAAGTCATCAATTCTATGAAACTTTAATCTAGTCCATATTTCACCTTATTCTAAACTACTTAACCTAAACTGTGCTTATATTTTGCTGCCAACAGTGAATATGTTATTTCTTAAAATAAAAAGATGATTAAGTAAAACTACACTATTTTCTGCATTGTTTCTAAAATGCTCTCTTATATGAATATAAATGGTGACAAAAACTACAGATTCTCAGTATCTGGTATCTTTCCAGTGTTAAATTTTTCTAAGAGCTATTTACCATACTGCCCACTCATTTAAAAATATTTTTTATTTGAGCCTGGAGGGTTACTGTCACAGAAGCAGGAAATGAAATAGTAGCAAGACTTAAGATGCAAAGCTGGCTTTCTCCCTGGCATGTAAAACCTCTTTGGGATAGGGCCCCAGTAAATGGAAATTGCCTATTATAATGAAAAGAGGTGGGAGGATACAGGTAAAGCCACAATATTTATTTCACTGCTACTATGTGATAAGCTGAATGGTCGACCATACACAATACTTAATGAATCTTTACAGTAGTAACAACCTTCACAAAACTCTCAGCCAACTTACAGAAGAGGAAACTAAAGCTCACACAATTTTGTAACGTTCAGAGCCCAGATTTAAAAACAGGAAGGGCTACCCTATGCCAAAGCCAGTATACTCTATTCTGAATGGACCCTTCCTTGAGGAGACACCAGGATAGCAAACTGGACCTCAGAAGGTTGTAAAATGGATCGCTGAGTTCCTGGGATAACTTAGCACCCTAACTTTCCATGAACCTAATCACAGCTCTGTGCTGGCAACCCCCTTACCTGTGGACATAAAAAATGGGATGCGGAACTTTCCACTCAGTACCCGGGCCCGCAGGTTCTGCAGTGTGCTCCCATCGAATGGCAGGGCGCCGCACACAAGCACATAGAGGACAACTCCAAGACTCTGCATCCCAAACAAAGAGTATGTGCAATTAATTGCATCAAAGGAAACAAAAGAAAAGAGGCCATTACAGTGTGTGTGTGAAGACAATCTGAGCACACACAATAGTATTAAAAAATTTTCTTCATTTTTACAAGATTAATTACAGTATTATCAAGCCAATCACCTTTGGAAAAATTAACACTATTTCTTCCAGACACGAATTTGAGGTAACAACTCCAATTCTTAGTACTAATCCTTAGGGGCAAAGCAAGCAGCAAAAAAGAAAAAATCTCTGTTCTTAGCAAGTGCACAAATCCATGTTGGCCTTGAGTTCTTCTGAAGATGCAAAGGACTGGCATGAAACTCAAGGCTCAGCCACAAAGGACTGGAACAGAAGGAACAGGTGACCACACTCCCTGCCCAGGGCTGCAGCACAGGCCTCTAGAAGGAGGAAAGCGCCATCTGGTGGTGGGAGGCTGACACGTAAATGAAGATGGTCACTTACCCAGATGTCCACTTTGGGCCCGTCATACTCCTTTCCTTCAAAGAGTTCTGGTGCAGCATAGGGAGGACTGCCACACCAGGTCTTCAGCAGCTGCCCAGGTGTGAAGAGGTTACTGAAGCCAAAATCTAGAAGGGCAAATGGACACAACCAATGTTATCAAATCCAGTAAATACTAGTGTCTAGTCACTAGAGCAAAGGTCCCAAATCATTAGGTTTGAGTATCAAGTGCAAAAAAAAAATGCTTAGAAAGTATTTATCCAGTCACTTGAACTTAAGTAAACAGTGAAACAGATATAGATGAGCTAGAAGGCAAATGATACCTGGAAAACTAAAGCAAACATGGCTGATTTATGTCAGCAAGACTGATACTGTGCTCTTTATAAGCCTAGGCAGAGTGAGATGAGGGATTTTTGTGCCTTTAAGCCCCAAAATGAAATTGGATGACTCATGCGAAGAACACACCAGCCAGCATCAGTATAGACAAAGTGAGATTATCTTTAAGATGGCATATTCAAAACGAAGAAATACAACCTTACTCAAACTGAACCAAGAACATTTACATTTTAACTCAACCCTTTCCCCTTCATTATTCTAAGAGGGAGTGGATGGGAGGAGAGTGAATCACGGGGAGGAATACTAGGAAAATGAGCAAGGATTGTAGTCCAGAGGATAGACATTCCTGACAAATAAATACTATAACTTTATTTATGAACAACTCATGTGACAGGCTAGAATTCCCTGCTTCCACAAGAATCCCTTCCTTCCCTGGGCATACCATTTCCTGCAACCAGCATCCCCCAAAGCTGAGCACCTACCTACTACTCCCTAAAACTCTCATTTCCTTTCCTAGTTTTACTCTCCTGTTGACAAGTATCTGCTTTTGCTTACCCTCTTTCTACAGGACCTGTTTCATCTTTTTGTGTGGGGTCTTACTGTGTTACACAGGCTATTCTAAAACTCTTCATCTGAAGTGATCCTCATACCTCAGCCTCCCAAGTCCTGGGACTACAGGTACCAGGCCTGCAGCACCACACCCAGCAACACAGAAAGTATTTTGATGTTAACATTTGCTGGTCCTTGTTCTATACTTCCTCAGAGCTAACTCTTCTGGTCCCAACAGCTTTCAATACCACTGTTAAATTCCTAGAATTAACTTCTAAAATGGGATCTAATGGGGGTGGGGGGGACAGGCTAGAAACCCACCGTTTGCTAAAATCAAATCTGTTCTTCCCATCCTCATGAATGGCAGTGTATCTCTAAGACCACTGGCGCCATTTTAAATTCCCTTTGCCTTCTCATTTCCTATTTCAAGTTCTAACAGCACTCTTACTGCTTCTGAGATAGGAGATGAGGGTGTGGTAAAGCTGGCTGAGGAAGACTACAAGATCCCAGACACATGCAGAACAGTTCCCAAAGCCCCGCATGAGAATTCAAACTGGGTCTTCAATAGGATGGCTGGGATATGACCTCAGCCTGAGACATGGAATCATAGCACTGGCTCTCAGGACCCATATGTACAAGTTCTTGGGGATTTCTTTGAGATTTAGACAGCATATAAACTGAGCCTAGAGGGGCAGCTGCACAAAGGACTGGAACACTGATGCCATGAGGGCTTTGCTATCTTACCTTTCCATGATGGCCCACAGTTTCCCAGATGCAGTGTGTACTTTCGTCTTTGCTCTTACCTTTTTTTCTATTTACTTGGCCCAAGCTCTCTCTTCAGCCAGTTTCTCTCCTATTCTTCATTTTTGCATTCTTGAATAAACCTTGTCACTGCTTTCTGCTCAATTCATTCAATTCTTTGTTTAAGGCAAGAACCTGGAATCTAACTTCAAAGGAGAGGTGAGCTATCCGGAACCCAGTAACATCTAGTTGCAAGCTGCCTTTTTGGAAACAAGCTACCCAGTAACACTTCTACTCTGTGTCTTAATTCATCTTCTCATTTCCTTGCAGCTCTATTCCTACTATTGTGGTTCACACTCTTCTGATCTCCAACCTAAACTAATGTTGTGTTTACTATCTATGTCATTTAATTTCCCTCTAAGCCGTCCATTCATAGCACAGTAAAAATTACATAAATTATATCTTGTTATATCCTTACTTGAAAATAGTATCTAGTAGCTCCCTTCTGCTTGTAGAAGTCTTACTCTCTCCACATTAAAGTACTTTACAATCTAGGCCTACCCTTCCTTTCCAACTTATCCCTAGTCAGTCTAATATCAGTAGACTATTATATCCTGTGTTTATAATGCCTTTCTTATGTTATTTCCTTTCTGTGCCATGTCTTTTCCTTTATTTTCTCCCTTTAAAGTATCGCTTTCCAAGGACCAGTCAAACACTACTTCCTGTATGAAGCTTTCTCTGATTTCCAGCAAAAAGTACCATTTCAATGGCTTCCTCTTCTGTGTTTTTAAATCCCTTTGTTTACACCTCTACACTCCAATTACCATAACTTACTTGCATTATACCAAGAGCTAATGCATAAAACAGACAGTTTTATTTATTTTAGTCTCCATACTGTGGTTTGAATACATAGCAGAAACTCAAGAAAGGGTCACAAAATTAACCTGCAATAAAATCATGAAGCCAATCCTCTCACAGACTCCTGGCTTCTGGCACCCTCTCATACTGACAATGGCGGGTGACCTGGTCACTCCAACCTCTACCTCCCAAGGTTCTAAACTTAACTTACTGACTGATCACAAGGGGCTTGAAGGAATGGACCACATTAGAATTACTATAGGTATGAGAAAAGGAATACTCCCATTCATCAATAAAAGTAAATGACACTTCTGTGAAGCCTTCCTGAATCCCTTTATAAGTAGTCTCTGGATTCCTCTATTACTCTATATTTCCCCTTTATATATATGTGTGTGTTCGTGTGAGTGTATTTTTTTCTTTTATTTTCTACTATGGTATTTTTCCCCATTAAATGCATCTTCCCTCAATTAATGAGCCTAGAGTATACTAATTTTTCTTTTTAATTTACTAAACCTAACAGGATCTGGCTCACCTTCTCTTTTCAACGTATTACAAACTGACACAGGGTCCTTTTGTGTACTTCTATCTTATCTTGCCAAACTGTAGCTCTTTATAAGATGAAGTAGTGTATTAGTCTTCTCTATTGCTTCCTGTCTTAGTGGTTGTTTTATTTTATTTTGTTTTGTTTGGAGACTAAGTCTTGCTGGACAGTTCAGGCTGGCCTTGAACTCATGGCAGTCCTCCTCAAGTGCTGGGATTTCAGGCATGCACCACCATGCCTAGCTTGCATTTAGCTTGTAAGCTAAAATTCTGGCTAATTCACTGTTCACTCAGTTATAACTACATCTTCCAAAAATATAAGTTATCCATGCAGAAGAAGACTAAAATCATTAACATACGCTAACACTACAACTCATTTTGAAAGTTCTGTTCTTTCTACTCAATATTTCAAGGACTGAACAATTGGGATAGGGAGACTGTCTCTTCTTTATTCTCTTATCTGCCTGCCTTTGGGGCATTTTGTTATACATTTTAAAAGAACTGGAAGAAAAAAAATAAAAGCAATTAAAACTCAGACTGATCTATTTTGGGTTTTGTTGGCAGTTTAGGGAAGAAGTAGGGGAATTCTGGGATATGTGGTAGGAAGCAGAGATAGAATGGGGTAGGTGGGTAACAGATAGGAAAGAATTACTAAGAGTTTTTGCTATTTTTAGTTATCTATGGGTATAGACAGTTTAAAAATGCAAAGATCACCCAGCTTAGAAATGAAAAGTCTCATAACAAAAATTAAACCAACAGAGAAAAGAGAACGAAGAAGAATTCTCACTGGGTTGCATCAGAAGTGCCAAAAATGCAGCTACAGAAAGATTCAGAATCCAAGTTTGGTCTGTTACCTTAAATCTAGAAAATCCTAATTCCACTCAAGGGCTGTACAAGTTATTTCAGCTTTAGAACTACTCTTATTTGTAGTATCTTTTCATTACTTAGTTAATAAAATTTCATACTCTCAATGTCTCTTTTGCAAATAAGTTGGGGGTTTTTTGAGACAGGGTGTCACTATGCAGTTCAAACTGGCCTTGAGCTCATTTTGTAGCCCAGGCTGGTCTCGAACTTGCAAGGATCTCCTTGCCTCAAGCGCTCAGCACTTGCTTCAAGTGCTGGGATTACAGGTGTGCATCACCACACCCGGCTAATAAGTTCGTCTTTTCCTTCATTCATTTAACATGCATCTACAGAACTCTTGCAGAGGTGCAACAATGTGCATATAAACAAACCAAAGGTATAAAAGATGTGAGCTTAGAGAACAATTCCAGGTAGAATTTAAAGTTGAGTACTCAGGATTTGGAGAGGCAGGTGGAAAGGGATTTCTAATGGTAGAGGGCTGGGGCAAGCATAAACAAGGGCAGAACGCAGAGCCAGACTGAGAAATTCAAGGGACAATACACAGACTGCCCTGGGTATGACACCAGGCATGTAGGTTACATGGCAGGAAGGTGCTATAAAGTGCACAGCAGCACTGGGGAGTGGGGTGCGCACACCCGTAATCCCAGCGCTTGGGAGGCCGGAGGCAGGAGGGTCACTGTAAATCCAAGGCCAGCCTGCTGGGCCACCAAATGAGTTTAGGGCCAGTCTGAATTACATAGTGAGATTGTGAGAAGAAGAAAGAAGAAGGAAGAAGACAGAAGGAAGAAGGAGAAGAAGAAGAAGGAGAAGAAGGAGAAGAAGAAGACGACTGCACAGTAGCATCAGGTGAGATGAGATGTAGATTTCTAGAATGAGGAACTTAGACTTCATTCTGTGGGACTCTGTTTTTCTTTCTTTTCTTCCCCAAATTTGAAATTTCTATTACGCTACAGATATATGTAACTTATAAATTAACGATAAGCATTGGGTCTGGACATAATCTCAGCGTTGTTCCACTCACAGACTTTGATTTATGTTTTCCTCCACAGTCTTACTGAGATAAGGAAGAAACTATAAGAAATATATTTATACATTCCATTAAATTTACCCATTTAAAGTATACTGTTAGTGGTTTTAATATACTCAGTTGTGCAACCATTACTGTAATAATTTTGAATGTTTTTATCACCCCAGAAGGAAACCCTATACCAATTAGCAGTCACTCCCCATTTCTCCCCACTCTCTTACCAGGCACTGGCATTCTCTCCTTTGCTTCCCATCTTTATGAACTTGTCTATTTTAGACATTTCACATGAGTGAATTTGTGCAATATTATGATTTTTTTTTTTTTGAAACAGTGTTTCATTGTGTAGCTTGGCTGGCCTTGAACTCATTATGGAACACAGGCAGGCCTATATATGCAGCAATCCTCCTGCCTCAGCCTTCTGAGTGCTGAGTGGGATTATAAGCATGCGCCATCATACCTGGCTCTGCAATATACGATCTTTTGTGACTGGCTTCTTTTACTTATTGTAATGTGTTCAAGATTCACTCATGATGTAGTAAAATGTATCAATATTTTATTTTTTATTGTTGAATAAAATTCCATGATTTGAACACACCACATTATATTTGTTCATTCATTCATTGATGGACATTTGTTTCTACTCTTTGCCTTGTATAAATAATGCAGGTAAATTTTTTATGTAAAAGTATTTTAATTTCTCTTGGATACATACTTAGGAGTGATTATATACTCAGGTTGTATGGTAACTCTGTGCTTAATGTTCTGGGTCATTAAGCCACTGCAATGAGTACAAGTTATATAAAAATATTCTAGATACAAGTCTCTTATTAGACACATGAATTTCAACTATATTTTTTTCATTCTGTGAACTTTTTTTTTTTTATTTCTTGATAGTGTTTGTGGTTCAGCAAGTTTTTAAGTCCAATGAAGTGTAATTCTTTTGAATTTTCTTCTGTTTAGGTATTTGGTATCAATGTAAAGAAAGATACAAAATATAAGCTTTTCTGAAGAAGTTTATAAGTCACACTTTGGAGGCAATGAGGAGTGGGACTTGTGGAATAGACAGAGGGCGTGAAAAGAATCAATGAAAGCAGGATTAGCGTAGGAAATGTTAATGTTGAGGGCCTGTGATAAAGCGAATTTATGAAAATAAGCACATTCAGGAGTCATAACCTTTACATCAGCTAAAAAAGGCGGGGGGCAAGTAGGGCTGGGGATACAGCTCAGCTGCACAGTGCCTGCCCGGCAAGTGCGAGGTTGTGAGTTCAATTTCTGCTATCAAAAAAAAGGGACAAGTAGAGAATACAGCCCTGTTGCGTGTGAGTGAATGACAGACTTCAGAAAAGTATGAGTTGGTTTGGGAAGAAAAAAATATTACTTAAATTATATTTTCATATGTCTTGAGTTTGAGAAAGTTAAAATAAGTACTATAATAGCTTTCAAAGAATAAACTTTAAAAGAGAATGGACAAGATTAAGGCATAGATAGTTCCTACTCCACAGGTGCAAAAAATAGAAAATAAATAATGAAGTTTTTGTAAAATATTTCGTTAAATAATAATAAAGTTTTTATAAAATAGTAATAATGGCCTCAGGATGGGATTCTTCAGAAACAAACAAATAGTAATAATGGCCTCAGGATGGGATTCTTCACAAATCATGAAGGAGAAAGTGTTACTATTTTATAAACATTTTATAGGTATCTTATAAAAATTCTAGCATGAGGAAAGTGTCTGCTACAACATAAACGATAAAAGCAGTATATAAAAGTGTATATATGCTGACTATACTTATGGAAAATATGTACAGGATAGCACGGTACAAGGAAATGCATTAAAACGACAACAGTCTTAGAGCTAGAGTTACAATCTGAATACTTAGAAATGTCTTCATGTGCAAAATTCCTATAGTATATGCTTATATGAATTCATAATTAAATTTTATTTTAAATACAAACATGTTAAAATATCATCCTGAACATTAAGAACTAAAACAATGAGCAGTTAATTTCAGAGACTTCTCAGGTAACAACTTTGATAAAAATACTTTATATCCTTTGTGTTTATTTGTTGGTAAAGGGAGAGAATTAGGACCTATAGATTCAACATTACAATGATGAATAGTCGAAACAAAGTTACAGAAGAATAGAGCAACAACAGAGGAAGCTGGTTAAATGGATACTCAGGCCCACACAGCTGAAGCCCTCTGGGTGGGGCTGTCCTCTTCATGTGGCCCATGGCCAGTTTACTTCTGAACTCATAAGTAGCTCCTAATGTGATTTGTTAGGCCTCTTTCCCAACCCGCGACACCCGGGCTGGTGAGCGTTTGTCTGCAGACTGAAATCCCTTCTCTTAACACAGAGCTGTAGGCTTCAATTTGAACCACACATCTGTCTTCCAGCACATTTTAAATGCCAGAGGTTATTATCAATTTTGAGAAATTCTTTGTTGTTGGCAAGATCAGTAGTCTGGGGCAATACAGAGTAGTAATACTGCATCCCTAAAATTAAGTAATATCATCAACTAGGTATGTGTAACATGGTACAGGAAAGAGGAAAGAACGGGTGGCACTAATTTAAACATCAAGACAACTGCAACAGGAAATTTTCTTATTTGGTCCACCACTTCAGAGCTATACTCTTGGCTTCTTTTCTGGCTGACCAAAGAACAATCCAAAGCAGATATAAACAGCTTAGGCACAACCTTCAGATCAGTGTTTGTAAGGCAACGCAAAGGGTAACAGGGCTTCACGGCCGAACTCTGTTTAAGTAAACAGCTTAGAAGTGGGGAGCAGGGGGAAAAAGTAAAGCAGGAAAATATTTATCCTAAATGAAAACCTTGCCAAAAACCCTGCGATAAGAGCCTTCATTTTTAGGAAAAGTCAGTGCCTCCTGAGAATCAGCCATGCTGGGACTGGGAGGACCCAAGGAGAAGCCAAACAGCCAGCCTTTCTGGCAAGCCCCGCAAGCCCATGCGCGGTCCAGGAAGAGAAAAGCAGACGATGTTTTTGGCAGCCTGCCAGGAGGCTGGCCCAAAATCAAACGCCCCCCACCCCATATGTGACGGGTGGGCCTGGAGGACAGGCTGAGTTGATAGCAACTTCGGTACATAAAGCAACTCAATACTGGTATTTGGTTGGGTGATTTTGCAGGTCTAGGGCCAGCAGTCTGAGCATCTCTTGGGAAGATGACAGTATGCATTATAGCAAATATGGGGGATTTCTTTCTATCTTGTCTTTGAAATCCAACATTGTTCTCACTGTTTTGCTTTGTTCTGATTGTTTTGCTTTATTCAGTATTCTGCTTTGATTGGTTTTGGTTTTATTGTTTTGTTTTTAGTTTGATTTTGCTATACCTGATGGAATGAAAAACTATTATGAAGATAACAAGATATACTTTATTAATATTGTTGTTTTCCCAGTATCCTGCTTTGAAGTTTTGTACCAATTTTGCTGCTTTGTTTTGATTGGCTTTGTTCTGTTTTGTTGGATTTTACTATCTTTAAAATTTAAAAAAAAAGGTCTTTCATTTTTTAAAATATAAAAGCTGTTTAAGGATTCACAAGTTCAATATTGCAACTGCAACTAGAGACAAAGACAAAAAGCAGAAATAATTCTGACTTTTGATTAACTTAATAATGGACTTAAAAGGGAAGGGGGTAAGGATGAGACAAGCTATTGGGTGTGCCTCATAGAAACAACTCAAAGAACTTAAAGCGCAACAGTAACGGAAAATCATTATATATAAATAAGAGTTAGGGGCTGGGGATATAGCTCAGCAGCATAAATGCCTGCCTGGCAAGTGCGAGGTCATGAGTTCGATCCCCGGCACTAAACATTAAAAAAAAAAAAAAAAAAAAAGATTTAGGTGGTTATATAGATTAGTAAGATGGACTATGACACACATAAAGAACTAATTCTGCTTTTTCAACATAATATTACTGTCCTAAGCTATATTTGAAATTGAACAAAACAAGAGGCCACTGTGTGGGTCTCAGGATCATGGCAGTAATGAAAGATACACTTTAAAGTTCCTAGGAATCATAATATTAGTTTACTCTTAAAATTGGGTCTTGGAAAGTTATCAGCATTTCGCAGTCACTCCAACCCCTGGCTGAACTTCCTGACTAGAAGCTAATAAAAAAGAAGCAATGCCAAAAACTACTTACTCACAGGCTGAGCATACATACACAAAAGAAACTTCTTTGTGGGGGAAAAAAAGTCAGGGTGTTTTTTTTTTTTTTGTGGTGGGGACTGACCAGCATTACATTGGTATTTACAGTGAATGTCATATACTTTTCCTCCAACATACCTCAACAGGTAGAATCACTCATCTCAGCTACTTTTAAATGAAGTAATGTCAATCTCCTTCACACTATTATAGATAGTACTACCCCAACCCTTCTGATACAAAGCCAAGAACCAAAAAATTCTCCTAACACAGGACCTTTACATAAAGAACCTTTATATAAAATACAGTATTGAGTAGATGCACAAAGGAAAGGATTATAATAAGATTCTTTCTGTAAAACGTGTAAATACTATTCACTGGAATTCTTGCAAATATTAATATTATTATAGCTATAAATCTCATTGTTCCAAGTAGAACAAAAGCTCAGTCCTTTAATCAGGTAAGTTTCTAATACTGAAACTGAGCACACTATACAAAATTTTAGGGTTCCTATTATATGTCATAATGAATCAAAGTCTCCTCAAATTCTCCAGAGAAACTAAAGATACCAAATGGAATTATAGTATACAGACACAATAGAAATATTTTTCCAACTGAAAAATAAGACATATGATCTAATAGGTAAAGTCTACTTTTGGAGAAAAGAATGCATGATTGGCATTTAAGAAACTCTAAGGTGTTACCTTAAAAGGTATAAATGGATAACAAAATACTCTTTATACCAAAGCTATCAGAATACACATAATTCAAATGACAGCAGATATCTGGAAAGTAACCCATTTGAAACTGATGTATAAATACGGTAACAGGAACAGGTCGCTCCCAATTTTCAGAGAGACCACAGATGAGTTTTTAGTGCAATGTGCACATGAGGGACAGCCGTGCCCTCATGGGAATGAGTCCAGGGAGGGTAGTGAATATGGGACAGGCACACATCTGTGCATTATAACCATCCTATGAATTTAAGAAAAAGTTCAAGGGGGGCAATGGCAACAGAAAAAAAGAGAACAGAGAGTCCAAAGAAAATTCTATTAAAAGTTCAAAAAAATCTCTCAATGTAACCAAGAAAACCAAAGTTACACTTGGGTTAGAATGTAAAGAAAATAGTAATCTATTTAATCATACAGTTAACCAGTATTTTCCAACTTTTTGAACAGAGTCCTCCAAAGGAATAAATTATCTTAAAATCTCCCAGGAAAGGACTTTCAAAAAATCATTTTGTTATTTCTGAATCATTTATGATGATTTGAAATAAAAGATATTTTATTTTACATTAGCATATTTTAAAACTAATACACATCTATGAATTTTTTTGCATCTATGAATTTTAAGACAAATATTTTCTCATTTTAAAAGTGACACTAATTTATTTAAATTATAATTGTATAAGTATGTTAATTTCAATTTGATAAATGTTATCGTTTGGAAACCACATATATTGAGATTGTAATACCCAAAATAGATGGGGACTTTTCATGACTTTATATTTAGAATGCTGACATAATTTCAATCTAAAAATCAAACTTTATTTTTGTTCTTTATTTTACTTTATTTTATTTTTGATACCAGGGATTGAACTCAGGACCTTGTGCTTAGTAGGCAGGTGCTTACACTGCTGAGCTAAATCTCCAGTCCCTTTCTGTTTTATTTTTAAATGATAAAATGGATTAGCAAATTGAAGGCCATTATAATCACTCTTCAATTAATCCAGTATGAATGTGGACTGTTCTTGCACCTTATAAATCAAACTGGACATAACATATAAGTAGATATTGATAGGGATATACACGCATAAAATTTTTGTAATGTATTATATAGAGTCCGCCAAAAAACATACACACGTTTCAGGAAATGTGTGATTTAAAAAAAAAATGGATGATGTTTTTTCAATAGATGGCGTTACCCCTGACTGGGGCACCCTAGAGGATGCTGTGTTATCACAGAAAACCCACTACACTGCCAGCCCTTCAAGACGAAACTGTAGATGCATGTGCACCAATCTCAACGACCACGGTTACCCAAACAGTAGTTCGTCATACTAATAAACGTCTGGAAACTAATGGTCACCACTTTCAGGGCTTCTTGAAATTATAGTGGTCAAAGGTAACTTGTATTAATCTCATGATATTTCAATAAATTTAGTATTAAAATATTTATACAACTTTCCTTTTCCTGAAGTATGTATACATTTGGGGGACTAGAAAGAGAGTATATGTGTTAATGATTAGATATAATTTCTAGATTTTGGCTTTTGAGGCTTAGAAAGACGTCTTGATGTGCTACCTAAAAACAATCAAATGAAGATAATTTGGGAATTTGGTGATGTTTGATACACTACAAAATTATGATTTTTAGCCTTTTAAATCTTAATTTCAGCATTAGTGTTCTTTTGCTTTATGTAGTCCAGTGATTCATGATAGATGTAAATTTAAAAAAATACAATGTAAAACTGCACCACCATAAAAACTACTATGGTAACCAACTACTCCAGCTGTGTAATATACAGAATCACTGAGTCACAAGCAGTCGGGCACACTCAGTTTATACTCAGAGGCTCTCCAACAATTATATTTAAGGAAGGCAAGAAGACTTAAATAACTACTTTATTTATTATGAAAAGGCAAGAGACATCATTGTCACAGGCCTGGGCAAAGAAGACCTATATATCATACAGCAGAATGTTTTTAAAAGCCTACATACCCATATCTACTACTGCAAGTTAACTTTTCTGTTTGATACTAAGAAAACAAATATGAATATTACATTCATTCTTTCAAGATAAAGTATATTTCAGGACTCAAAAATGAGAACCAGATTCTGTACTACTAGAGACTTTTACTAAAATTCTGCCACCCAGCAAAGGCTTGCCTAAGACATCAGTCCCACTCTTTCTCTGGCATTCCTTTAAGTTTCTGTCATGTTTTCCACAAAACAGTGAAGATTTCTTCCGAGACAGAGTGAAGGACCATGCTGGTCACTGGTTAGTGCCTCCCAACATCAACCTGCTTAAGTTCAGCAGTCTATGGTCCTACGGTCTTTTCTTTAAAAGAGTTGGGGAAACAAGGCCTTGAATACTCATGGTTCTCATAGTTTCTATATATATATATAAATAACATTCAAAACACTCTAAATAGGAAAATGTCAATATTCTTTTCAAACATCTTAAATTAGAAACTACAAGTAAGTAACCAGCTGTGGGGATGTATGCCTGTAATCCCAGACCAGGCTACAGACTGAGTTCAAGGCTAGCCTGAACTGCATAGTGAGACCCTGTCTCAAGAAACCAGGAAGGAAGGGAGAAAAAGAGGGAATGGAGGAGAGGGAAA
>PVLA01001446.1:234246-358373 GCA_004027455.1 Hydrochoerus hydrochaeris | reverse complement strand
TTTTGGTACTGGGGATAGAACTCACGACTTTACACTTAGCAAGTAAGCGCTTGAACCGCTGAGCTAAATCCTCGGCCCTTCGGTGTTATTTTTTATTCATCTCTTAATTCTTCTGGTATTGCTTGACTATCCCTGTGTTCCTCTGTGTGCCATTTACTATACAGTGCTGAATAATCTGTGAAGACGGAAAACAAGAATGTAAGGCAGTTGCTACCCTCAAAGGGTTTAGAGCCTGCTAGAGCATCTCATACATTCTGTATAAGCAAAGTCACAATAAGTCACTAGGACACAAGAGAGACAGGCAGGACTGGACAAAAGGCCTGGGGACAGGAGAGGGCACTGCACTTTCAGTGAGCACGAGAGAGGTAGGGGCTTGAAGGACGAGTGCAATTTTCACAATGATGGATGAAGAAAACACATTCTGGGGAGGGAACGCTGAACCAAGACAGGTGGCCCTGTTGGTCCGTGCCTTCTTGCTTAGTCCACCACGAACATCTATCCAGCTGGTCTCTGTGGGAAAGGGTGACAGAGGACCAAACCCGGTAACTGCCTATGTACCTCCATGATCTGCATATAGGGCTCCAGCCTGGTAGCCACGGTGTGCATAATCCCAGCTCCACCCCACCACATGCTGTTGGGCAGATCAGTATTTTGAGCTGCCATGTGTCACTGCCTTGACATGGCCTTGTATGGCACAGAAAGGGCGCACTTTCACCTAGCAATGCAGGCCCCCTGCCTATAAGCAGCATTTCAAAATGAAAATGTGAAGCTAAGAAGAAGCCTGACTTGCTGAGAGAAACCAATTCCTAGTCACCCTTCTGCAGCCTGTGTTTCCCAGCACACAGCCGGTGCTGAGGAGGCTGAGGTGAGGAGGGCATCCCACTTCCGGGCCCAGGGCGCTTGGCATGTGTTTCTCTCTCTGCTCTGGAAAAGAAAGGAAGTGAAATTGTCCCAGTTCTTTCTCTGCTGTTTCCAACTCAACTCCCTTTCCCCACAGAGAGGGCTTAGTAATTAATTGCCAGAGGCCCTTCCCAGTGGCCAGGAAGGAGAAGGAGTGGTTCTTCCTGATTATTCATTAATGAAACCTCAGATGGAGGAATTTAGAGGGAGAATAATACCATTATCCCTCTGCAAATGGACTGAAGCCCTTGCTGGCCAGGCAGGGAACCACAGATATGTAACAGCTTTAGTACTCTGGCCCTCTCCTGGGCCTGTGACTGGGTGATGGTCTTGCCACACCAGTGTGCCCCTGTCCCCACCCTGCATAGACTCACATTCTGCTGCCTAATCAGGACCTGGAACCAGGACTTTGGAAAGGAGTCAGCAGGGAACCAGGCTGCCAGGCCAGCAGTCTCGGGGGTACACTGCCTCCTGGCCAGGTTGCCTGGGGTGGATGAGGAAGCCAGGCAAGGCCACATGGGACAGAGTGCTTTGTGCAGTGGTTCCACGTGGCCTCCATGGAAACAAGATGAGGACAGAGAAGCCCACATTCTGGGGCTATCGCCTCTCAGATTTATCTTGTTGGAGGCTGCCATGGCCTGTGCTCACCTTGGAACATGGATTGATGTACATCAGGATGGACAGTGCCAGGAAAATAGTATAGAGGGTCAGATCCTTGTAGAAAAAGTTGACTGAAGATAAAGGAAAGAAACTGCCTTTTATGATAGACCCCACATCCATTTTTCTGAATTCACTGTCTAGAAACAATACACTGAAGCATAGAGGCTGATGTCTGGAGACATTTGAAAAAAATTGGTTCATCCAAATCATGGCCATCTCAAACCCTGGATTCTAAGAGTTGCACCCTCTCCTTTCTCTGGCGAGTGTCATGCAAGCCTAGGCTCTTTGGCCCAGCCCTCTGCTGTGGTGGAACAAGGAACAGCATATATTAGGTGGCAGCTCAAGCTAAGGTTTGCAGAATTTTGTGCAGAACAGAGTGGATTAAAGCCTGTAGTAGGCAGGCTTATGTGCCAGACTACTGGTCTCTTCTTTGTAGCACTCAGCCTTCACTCTTCCATTCCTTTCTGACTGTCACCTACAGGACTGTCATACCTTCCACACTGTTAGCTTAGTATCTCATGCTGCCTTGTATTCTTAACTATTCAATGTGATTTAACATTCATAAATATTTGATGTGTTTATGCAATGAACTCTTGTCTATTCAAGGGAAATTCCTGGTGTTCCTTTAATGTAGCATATTAAGGAAACTGCATGCCTCCTGCCTTAGCAAAACTTACTTGCTATCATTCACATAAAAACATTTTTAGATTTGAAATCTCATGTGGTTGATTCTGGAAAGCCTCCCAGAAGAGGTATCTGAATTACGAGTCAGAGTCACTCCAAGTGAATAAGGACCTTCTCCTTCATTGTGCTTGGAAGTGTCCTCTGTTCTCTGAAAATTAACTAGCGGCATCCCAGGAGTCAAAGGTGTGGGAATCCTAAAAGGTGCAAACTTAAAGAAAGAAATGGGCTTCCATGCCTTTTGAACATGGCAAGATGAGAGAGAAGTTAGGAAAAGACGGGGCCAGACCAGGTGGGGGAGGGACGCGGTGGAGGAAACCACTGCGAAAAGTACAGTGATGTTGGCCAGGAGGGGACAGGACCTGTTGTTCTTGTGATGTCTGGTGGAAGGCAGTCCCTGTCCCATGTGCACTAAACGCATTGAGTTTTGCTCAAGACCCTGCATTTCAGCAGATTCTGCTGTTTCTAAGAAGTATCTTGGTTTCACCATGCAAAGCCCAGGAATACTCATCAGTGCTAATAATGACAGCAGTAGCTGGTGCTTGGGGCATGCCAGGACAGGCCTCTGGATGGTGACAAGCACCTTAGAGACCTGGCAAGATATGTCATTTGATGAGCAAGTGAAAATCCGAACCTGTGTTGTGGGGAAACCTTCCCTAGCAGCAGAACAACAGAAATGGATCATGCTGATGTACAACAGCTGGGCTGTAGAAACCTCTGTGAGATCTGAAGGTCACCTTCAGGGGTTCCTGCCACCTACATGATTTTGCAAACAGGGAAGTAGTGCTCTTTAACTAGTACCAGGCTAATACTCAAAAAACTCTGGAGCATAACTTCAGTGCTACTAACAGAAAATAGGAACTGAGCTTATGTATCCAGAGGAGAGGTTCTAAAATAAACTTTTGAAAGAGGAGAATTGCTCAGAGAAAAAGTCTGGCTGAAATGAATAGAAAAAGAGAATGATAGATTATGAAGAGACCTTAGAGCTCTGTAACCAATGGGTTTGTAATAATGAAACCAAGACAAGAGAGATAAAATGATTTGTCCTAAAAAAAGTTAGAAGTAGTGCAAAGGTTAGAACCATTCATACAGCCACTCATTTATTCAGAAACAACTACTGAGTACCTGGTGTTGACCAGGTACATCTTCCTGGGCCTGTATACAGGCTCCCGACTTGTAGATGAGCCTCCCACCTTGATCCTGATCTGAAAGGCCCGTCTAGCATCAGACTCAGACAATCAAGATTCCCTTGATAAAAAATCAAGCTCCTTCTCAGATCTGAAAGAGGGCAGCAAGTCAGAGACATGAGAGCAGAACTGGTTCTCCCTACTAAATCACCAGATGCCAGTAGAACAGAGCATGTTAGAAGCGGATGACTATGTTTGTGTTGACATTGTAGCCAAGATAGTTGCTTAGCATATAGACTTTTAAAAATAGAAATGGGCTGCCTTACCTTTTGTACATAGCAAGATGAGAGAGAAGTTGGGAAACAGGGCTGGGCCATGTCGGGGAGGGGCAGCGTGGAGGAACCACTGAAAAGTGCAGTGACGATGGCCAAGAGGGAGGCAGGACCTGGTGCTCTTGTGATGTCTGGTGGAAGGCAGTCCCTGTTCCACGTGCACTACATGCATTGAGTTTTGCTCAAGACCCTGCATTTCAGCAGGTTCTGCTGTTTCTGGGAAATATCCTGGCTTCACCATGCAAAGCCTGGGAATTCTCATCAGTGCTAATGACCGCAGTAGCTGGTGCTTGGAGAGCGCCCTGGGTTCTTGGCATCATGTATCTAACTAATCACCCTGTGAAACAGGAAAGTGTTATTATTCCCACTTTTCAGATGAGGCAACTGCAGTACAGGGAGATTAATGGGCTTGCCTGCCTCACAAAGCAAGGCAGCTCTGAGACTGATTTTGGCTTCTGACTCCCAGCCAGTCATTTTTTCCTGCCTTGTTCAGCCTCCTTACCTGAGGGTAGGGAGGGAATCCAGGTTCCAATCTGCATCTAGGCAGATATAGACGAAGAACATTTTGTCTGGTTTCTGGATTTGAATATACACACGAGAAGATGGCAGGAGAACCCATTCCACAGTAATTTGATGTCCTTGGTTGAGTGGGTTCATTTGGGTGCAGGAGAAGGCATGGGGATTTTCCTAGACTGTGCTTCTAGTTTCACTGGTTCAGGTTTTCTCCTTCACAAAGAGCATTCACTAGGGATGCTGTTACAGATTTCCATCTGGGAAAATTGCCAAAGAAACAAGAAATAAATTCAGATGAAAAGTTTGCTAGGTTTTCCGGTGGTTTCTGTTGAGCTGGGGCCATTCAGTACCTGCTTGGGTAGTCCCGGTGCTCTTCAGGTCACAGAAGAAAGAGTAAGACGTGGATGGCTCTGGCTGTGAGTGTTCCAGGGAATTTCACAGCCTGGCCAGCATGTACACATAGGTGGCAGAGCCTGACCTTCCTTTCCGCTTCCCTTACAGAGCTGCCAACTTTAGGAATTTCACTTTCATCCAACTGAATGGAGAATTTTCCCGGGGAAAGGGCCTGGATGTCGGGGCCCGCTTCTGGAAGGGCAGCAATGTGCTCCTGTTTTTCTGTGACGTGGACATCTACTTCACCTCGGAGTTCCTCAACACATGCAGGCTGAACACACAGCCAGGTTCGGGCTTCTCTTTCTCAGCCAGGGTGCATCCCACGCTCTCACACCATGCTTCATTCTCTGCTCGGTTTACTCTGAGTCTTGAAACAGGATGAGCCTGTTTGACAAAGAAAAGGCCAGTCATCTAGTTTGATTGTTTTCTCTGGGTGCTGCACAGCAGGCCTGTGAGACACCATAATCTCAGGACTGCCCAGAGTTTGTGTGTCTGAATAAGCCCTCTCTATGATCCTCAGGAGAAAGTGTGGTGGGGGACTTGGACCTGGACAGGTTACCTAGGCCCAGAGGCAGAAAAGTACCCATGAACAGTTACCAAGGGAAGAAGGGCTGAGAGAGGAAGGAACCCACAGTATGAAAATTGGTTCCACAGACTTGACTCTGGCAGAGTGGTCATCAGCTAAGAGTTACTGGTATGGCCAAGTCGATTGCTGAAATTCTTCGATGTAAATTGGTAGAGAGCAGCTGCCCTGGAATCTCCAGATTCACTTTGGCCTCCCTGGCAACCCTGAAGATACCCCAGCAGCCAGCTTTTGAGGAGAGACCCCCAGACCCCACACCCACCCCTTCTGGAGGATGCCAGGGCCAGAGCCACTGACTGTCCACACCGTACCTAGTGTTTCTGTGCTGGGAAGACAGGAATGTTCATGAATCTGACTGTCTGGTTCACCTGCTGCTGCACTTCTAACATCTGCTCTAGAGCGGAGGGAAGGGACAAAGAAAAGCAGAGTAAATATCTGGGATGTTGCAGAGGGCTGAATGTAAGTAAACAAAACAAATAGCCAAATCTGTCACTTCTAGCAGATATGCATTTCCTGTTTGCAGGGAAGAAGGTGTTTTATCCAGTCCTTTTCAGTCAGTACAACCCTGGTATAATCTACGGCCATCACGATGCCCTCCCGCCCCTAGAACAGCAGCTGGTGAGTAATTATCCTGCAGATGTCTTTGAGTGGTTCTGTTTCATGTCTCTCATTACCAGGGGCATCTGACCATGAGGAAAGGTGAGTAAGAAGCTGCAGACTGATTCCCTTGGTAGTTTTTAAGTTTGGCGGATGTTCTGGCCTTTGCTCTAAGTGCTTTGTTGATTAAAAGTGCTTGCAGTACCTTAAAGTGGAAAATAAATAGGAATAGGACCTTCCAGGAGGGTAATTTCACACCTTTGTAGTTTTCTTCTGTGGTTTGGGGAAACTAATATTATTGCATTGTGGCTGGAGTGCATTTTTAAAATCTTGCCAGGTAAGAAAGGTGTGAGATTTATGTTCCCATTTGTCACCTGGAAAATGGACACTAGAAAGGGGTGGCCCACCCCAGGGCACCCCAGGGCTGTGGTCTTTGGCCTTCCCCATCATGTCACTGTGGCTAGGTGTACACTGACATCAGAGGTGTCCTGGCAGCCTGGCTGTCCAAGGCATTGTGGAGGGACTTCTCTGGCTCCATGGGGGTCCTGGCTGCACAGGTGATGGGAAGGGAAGCCACACAATCTCCAGAGTGTCTGTAAACTGAGATGTCTGTCACCACATCCACTACTCAGAGGGACAGCATAGGCAGTAGGAAGAGGGGTTTCTGTGCTGCATGTGGGCATGTCCCCCCAAGGCTGAACTCCCATTACATAGGCTGTCTTGGTGTGTGGAGGGTTATGTTCCAAGATCCCCAGTGGATGCCTGAAACTTGGTTAGTACTAAACCCCCTATATACCATACTTTTTCCCATATACACATCCCTATAATAATGTTTTAATTTATAAATTAGGTGCGATAAGAGATAACAATAATTATGAAAACAAAGTAAATGTTATTTATAATTTATGAATTTCTTACTTCTACAGTTTCCCATTTAACATTTCCAGACTGTGATTGATGATGGTAGCTTAAACCTTAGCCAATAGAGGGTTACTCTCTCATTGCCAGCATCACTAGAGAAGAGAGCTTTGCCCACCTCAGGCCGGTCTGTGGTCTTTCCTGCAGGGACATCCTCAGCTGTGTCCTGGCCTAGGCTGAGTCTCAGCAGCCCCTTCTGACCTCAGGGGCTTTCTGCTCATACTTGTCTAGAGTAGCTCTGCCTCCTGTTGCAGCAAAGCCCATCTGCTGCCTACTGAACTCCCCTCAGGGGGCAGGAAGGAACTCTGGTGTGGAATATGAAGACAGAAAACAAGTCTCTCTTGCCCTGTGCAACAGGAGAGTAAATGAGTTTCCAGTGCAAATATGTACTTCATGTCTTTCTGGGGAATCCCTTCAGGTGACTGACTCTGTGTTTCAGCTTCCAGAAGTAGTGAAACCTGTCCTCTGAGGTCCATCCTGTGTCCTTCTCCTTTCTGCCTTTAGTTAACCTCTGGCAGCTGATGTGATGAGCTTTTTCAGAACATGGGTACCTTGGGCATCTCATTGTACAGCCAGATGCGTTTCTCCTTCACTTCCTCATTTGTTTTCGGTGGGCTCAAACCAGGTGGCACACCAAAAAAGAGAGTGCCCTCTTTCCCCACAAAATGTTAACATTGCAGATGTTCTGGGCATCAGTTGAGGATCTGTATCTGTATCTGTGCTTTACACATGAAAACCACACATTTTTATCACCCAAGAACTAGTTCTCACCAGCTTACAAGCAAGATCTCTCCATAGAGACAGAGTCTTCTTGTTTCCTAAGAGTTTTGAGTGTTGAAGTTTTTTAGGGAAAAACAGGACAGATACACATTCATATTCTTGCAATCCATCAGTGTTCCTTTGGCTTTAAATTTGACATCAGATGTTTTTCGTGTTTCTAGCTCAATATCATGAACACTTTATTTGCTTGCAAGGAATTATTTTCATTTCACGGTGTGTAAGTGTTATCCTTCCTTTGTTATCTCTGTGGAGAATCAGGTACACAGGGGAGTTGGAGAGACAGCACACTTCAGCAGGTCTATCAGATTCTCGGACTTAATGGTCAAGGAAGAAACAACTCAAAAGCCTTGTGTCCACACTGGAGGCTCTGAATTACCCTGCATCCTTTGACATTTATTTCCAGAAATACTTGGACTTCATAAATCTGCTCTTACACAGTTTAGTTTTTGTGATTATTTAGTCCAGTGAAACACAGCAACTTGAAAGTTCCCCAAGCCCCCAAAGAAAAATGTAAGTATGCTTTTTATAGGACAAAGCATTTCATAGGCACTTGTTCCCTCCCTACAGCTAACCTGTGTACTGGGGAGGGGGAAGGGCAAGTGTTTCCTATCCTCTCAAGGGATCTGTGAGAGACTGCACTTACCTCTTCTTGCTATTAAGAGGGGATGATTAGTCCAAGACTGTACAACCAGCCTGTGGCAGGGCTCAGCCCCAAACCAGGCTTTCTTCACACTAGTGAAGTGGAAATACATTTGCTGAGGATCAAAATGAAAGCAGAAGGGTAAAGCCAATAACTTGATGAAAACTCCAAAGGTGAATATCAAACTGCAGAAATTAATATAATGGAGACAGAGTATGTAGGTGGTGAGAAGATATAAAATAAAAGGTAATGACTGGAGATAGATAAATTAGGGAAGGATTTCTCCTGAGGGTGCAAGAGAAGCAACTCAAAAGCTCAGTCTTGAAAAAGATGCTGCCCACATATTAACAAATCCTGATAGGGATACCCCAGAATCACAGGTGAGGGGAACACAGACCTAAAGCGGGTGTAATAAAAGTTACTTACTTATGCAGTTGAGAGACAGCCTTCCCCAGCAGCCCTGCAAATATGACCTCGTTTGTCAAAGTGCTGATTTTTACTTCGCATGACTATGGCCACTGTCATTTTATATTCTGGTTACAGACACAAGCAAGGGGCTGAATTGATGATTTTTCTGCCTATTCAGACAACTTATTTCTTTACCTTTGAGTGCAGATCATTAGTAATTAGTGGCATCATAAGATTTTATACTAACACTTAATTTTTTGAGTTTTAAAATGTGAGATGAAACTTACCAAAGTTGTAATGCAGACACAGCTTGCAGAACAAGGTATGACTATAATTTTAATAAAATTATATTGCTACTTTCCTGGTCACATTTTTTTGGTTCTTCATTAGTTCCCTGCAGGAGCCTCCTACTGTTTCTGTCTTGAGATTCTGACTCTCCCCTATACTCCAGATTTTCCTTTACCCTCTGCTGGACATGCACTTCAAAAACAGATGAATTCCATCCAAAAATATCCTTTATGGTGTAAAGCCAGTCATGTGCTGATAAATGTTTAACAACCCACTGTCTGAAAGGGGAAGGAGAGTCCTGACTAATGGTATATGCCAATTTCTATGGTGTAAATATTGCCACCGTGACCTATCTCAGGTTACCAGTATGATGTCACCAGATGCAGCTCACATGTCCATTCCTGGCTCCAATTTGGCACCATGAGCTCTGATTCCTTGTTGGGCTTAATTGTCCATCACTAATTCCCAATCTGATGGACAGAAAACCTTCATAAACCTACTACCTGCCACCTGGTACCCACTCAGTAGACCCCAGCCAGCCTGCTGCTTGTAGCACACCTGCTCCTACTCCTTAGACTGTCCTTCCACTTCAGGGTCACCTCCTCATCAATTCTGGTGTCCTCAGTGCTGGACACAAACGCATCTGTCTGGCCCGTGGTGATTCCGTCATTTAAGCCTGATGGCTGTGTGCCGCCCTAGTCCCTGAGCACACGGTATGCTGGGTCCCGTCTTCACCCTCTCCAGCCCCCTTCTAGCAGTACGTTACTGCAGACCCAGGCTTCGGCCTTTTAGAATTATCTCCTGAACACAGTCCATCCAGTACACTTTTGCAATCTGTTTTTATTTATTCCAAAAGGATACAACCACTAACAAAAATAATATTAATGCTTGCCATTTCATAAGCCCACTCTGACCCCACGTTATCCCAAATCATGTAAGACATCATTGTTTTCAGTTCTCCGTGAGGAATTTGAGGCTCAGAAAGCTTCAGTCATTTGTTCAGACTCCCACAGCTGCCGAGTAGCCAAGGCGGGAGCTCAAGTGCCACATCTTGGAGCTGAGCCTGGACTGAGAGTGCTGAGGAACAGGGGACACATCCTTTGCTTTCACAGTGCTTCAAATATGGTAGAGTCTAGATCCTGGAAATGTAGGCACCCTGTCCAGCATGGTACCCAAAGAACATACAGTGATCACTGGGTATGTGGGTGCCTGTAGGATCATAATTCCAGTACTGAGAGGCCCAGGAAGGAGGATTGCAAGTTCCAGACCAGCTTTAGCAACTTTGCATCTTAGTGAGACCCTGTCTCAAAATAAAAAAGAGAACTGAGGGCATAGCTCAGTGTGGAGGCCTTCAATTCATGTCCTGGTACGAAAAAACAAAATAAAACAAAACAAAAAACGAAAACAAAAAAGCAATCATTTTTTGTAGTTAATAATAAAAGAAGAATTGCAGGAAAATGTGACCTAGTACAAACCTGGAAGGAGAAGGCACTTGAGTCCATCCTTAAGTGAATTGAGAGCTGTGGCTACAAAGGACTTAATTCTCAGGAAACGGAGCTGGGTTGCCACAGCTACTTTAGGATTGCTCTGGACTCATCTGTAACTGGCTGAGTGAACATGGGCAGATCTTTCTACCTCTGTAGCAGGAGGCCACAAGAAAAGGTCATGCAGCCCTCCTAGGCCCCTGAGCATTGCGATCACAGATCCCTGAGGCTAACAAAGAATGTACAGCGCAGTCCCCAAGTCAGACCCAGCCGTCCTCACAACTCATGGTGTTCAGTACTCATGGGGAAGGACCTGCTACATAAGTCACATGTCCCAAAGCAAAAATGAAAATGCTCCAAAAATATTAAAGAATTTTCAGACAGTAAAGCAAGAATAGGATCTTCCAAGCCTGGGGCCCTGTGTGACTGCATAGGTCTCATGTTCCTCCATACTTAGTCCAGCTCACAGGCAATGCTGGTGAATGCAAGGCTGCCCAGACCAGCCCTGGAGCTCGGGAAAGCCTGGTGTAAAGGAGATACTCTGCCTGAGTGTTTGTTACTTACTTTATTTTGAAGCCCAGCTTGCTTCACGGGCAGTTGTCCAAGTCAGCCCATTAAGGCCACCGGGCGCTGCCTGCCTCCCAGCTCCCTGTGCAGCTGCGGGGTGGCCGCCTTCCACAGCTCTGGGGAGAGATGCTGATTTGTGCTTTGTGTTTTGGGTCTAACAGAAAATAACCAACTCTGTTATGTGGATCACCCACAGAGCCGTGGCTTTGCAAACTTCCTGTGGGAGAGCTGACCTGATGACTGTCCTTTGTGTAGCATTCAGGCCCTGCATGCTCTGAGGTGGGAGGGAAGGTGTGCAAAGAGAGCGAGATGAGGCTGGGGCCTTTGGAACACATGGTAAAAATGAGTATGGCGTGCTGGACACAGCGGCACACACTCATAATCCCAGCTACTCGGAGGGCTAAGCCAGGAAGTTTGAGGCCATCTAGGGCAACCTATGAGATCTTGTCTCAAAATAAAAAATTTTGAAAAGGAACTGACAGTGGATGTAGCTCGAGTTTAGAGTGCCTGGGTTTACCCTTAGTATTGCAAAATGGTAGTTGTAATAATAATAATGGCACTTGAAGACAGTAGAATTTGGGACAGGAAGTATTGTTTATCAAGTTTAATCATTTTTTTTTAGAGTTTTCTCCTCCTGCATTGTAGACACCATTGATAAATATAATCTGATGCTTGAATAGAATGGTGGAGCTCCTTACATTCAAGGCAAAGTTCCTAAGAAACTTTACCTTAGGCCCCAGGAAAGTCAAAACAGTTTTCTCTATTTGTTGAGAGCCACATAGTTCTAAGAGTTGATGCCTTTGGACTTCCTACCCTTTGCTGAACTGTTTGCTGACAGTGTCTCTTATTTGAAATGTGTCTGTTTTTCTGAGTGGGAACCACTTATGCCCAGCCCTGGTGTCCCTCTGTTCAGTGAGGAAGTGTCTATGGATTGTTGGTTGTGTGCCTGGACAGTGTTCCAGGACTGGAATTACAGCAGCCAATGAGAGCAAGAGTGAACTTTTATGTTCACTAATGGTGGTGGTTGAAGACCACTCACAGAGAAACACATGCATCAGCAATATCATTTCGGAAAGCCACGGGCATTATAGAGAAGACAGGTCAGGCTGATAGGAAGAGAGGGACATGTGGCTGGTAGGTTCACTGACACTGGTCAGAGGGATCAGAATGACTACTCCAAGCAGCAGAGGAAGGGGGACCAGTAGAGGTCCTGCCATGGATGTCCCTAGGGAGTTTGGGTATGGGGTGGGAAACAGCACGGTGTGAGCAGGGGAGTAGAAGGAGGGAAATGGGGTGAGGCAGGCAGGGCCAAGCTGAGGGGGGCCAGAGGAGTTTATTCTCCTTGCACCTGGAAACCACTGCAGGGCTTTCCATGGGAACATGACAGTGTTGGGTGAGAACTTGAGATCGCTCACTCCACTAGGCTGTCCACTGAGGGCACCATTCCAGTTAGCAGCATGGCCAGCTGTGGTGGTGGAACCTCTAATAAATGAACTCCATCTAGCCCTGAAATTATATGCTGTGGGCACAACCAAATTGGTTTCCACAAAGGGTTATATTTCAGTGAGCCCTTTACATAGTGGCTTTTTTTAGCTTGCCAATTTTAAAACCAACTTTAATACCTGTTTCTATAGCTCACTCCCCAGTCATAAATCAGTTTGTCACTGTCACATTGTCCTCAGATGAGGGTCACCCTTCAGTTTGTTCAACCTTGTCAGGCATTACATGGACTCAGTCCAGAGTCTTGGGAGCACAATTGTTCTTCCCAGCCCTGGCCAGCTGCCTTTGCTGTGTGGAGCTCTTTCTTTTAAATTCCACATATTCCTCAACCAAGTAGCTGAAGTCTAGACACTGGACTTCTCTCCAGCTCCCTTTTTATCCAGAAGCTTAGAGGACTTGTCTGCATCCTGGCCAGTATGGGAATACTAAGCTTTTAGCTGCAACAGAAATTGTGTACCTGGGATGTCAGAGATGGAACAAAATCCATTAAAATAAATGTCCCATTGTATATTTTTCCAGACTTTCCTGCCTTGTAGAACCCTTCCAGCAGATACTCATGGAATGTCCTTGTCATGTGGGAGGTGTTGCAGGAAAGCTGTTTGTCTGAAGTGGTTTTGGAGAACACAAGTCAGGGGTGGCTTTTGCCACATACCTCCCTGACCCCGTTTTCCTGAGGTTCTTGCTGAAGGTTAACATTTACCTGTAACTTGCAGTGAAAATAAAGTGGTATTATAGGTTCTCGAGTAGATGAATTTTTAAGATTCCTCCACACTTCTGCAGGCTATTCACCGAATATAATTTAGGCCGTGTCAAAGCTTCCAGAAGATGAAGTAACAGTGGTATGATGCTTGTATGTTAAAAGCAGAACCATCCTTGGGGGCGATTTAGCTCAACCCCTTCATCTTACAGCAAAGAAAGCCAAAGATGAGACTGCTGCTCCTCCTCCCACTCTCACGTGCTGTTTGAGGTTGGCCCGGCAGCCAGTAGGGCCAAACATCCAGGCTGCCACCCTCCCCTGCTATTTCCCGGGGAAAGGAACTTCCTTCCCATTCCTCTAAGCACGATACAAACTACAAGAACAAATCACAAAAATAACTATCACGATCTCAAAACCATTCCCAGAGTCAACTCTGCCAAAAAGTATATAAAATTTTCACAACATTTTGCTGCCTCAGCAAAATCTATTGGAAATTTACTTGCAAAGTAAGAGACTGAACAGAGCCAGGTCTTTTTTTTGTTTGTTTGTTTAATAGACAGTTACTGCTTGGACGGCCTCTCAGCCGCCCTGCAGGCTGGCACCTCTGCGTGGGGTTTCCAGAGCAGCCGGGTTCTAAAACAGTGTCAGGATGAATGTGCAAGTCTTTCTTCAGAAGCTGGTGGCCTCTGTGTGCTCTTTTTCTCCGTGGACAAGAGGTAGTGGAGTTGGAGAACCAGGAAGAGACTGCAGCCTCTGGGATTTCATTTGATTCCCTGAGGGAGTCCTGTTTGTGCGCTGTGCCAGGGAAGCTGAATTCCAAGCTGTTCTCTATCCTTTTTCTCAACTTCCTGAGCCCTTTGCTGGCTTCCTGCCAAGGCCTGTGTGCGGGGCCTGGGCCTAGGCTTCTTGTTGGCACTGGTGTGGTGCCAGACACGTAGGTGGCTTTTCCATAGCACTGCTCAAAAGCTTGCTCTTCTGGTTTGTTTGTTTGTGTGTGTGTGTGTGTGTGTGTGTGTGTGTGCATGTGTGTATGTGTGTGTGTTTTCAGGCCTACACCCTAGAAACATTCCAGCCATAAGTGCCAAAACCAAAACTCACAGGGCCCTGTTTGCAGGCTGGTGAGGTTCCTGTATTCCTGTCTGTCAGGACTCTGTTAGTCTGTCCCCATACAGGCTTGTGGCTGTTGACCAGGCCCGGGCCGGGCTCCATGTGGGATGCTGTCCATATAAGTTTGTGAATACTCTCTTCTATGCACCCACACTGACTGTACTTTCTTTGCAGGTCATAAAGAAGGAAACTGGATTTTGGAGAGACTTTGGATTTGGGATGACATGTCAGTATCGCTCAGACTTCATCAACATAGGTGAGTCGCAGCTGCATTTCTGCTGCCACCTGGAGGCCACTCTGCACACAGCCCTTGAGGGAATCCAGCAGGATTGCCTGGAGTTGGTGGCCAAAGTGACACCCTTTCTTTAAAAAAATGTGTTCTGATGCGCGTGACTGATGCAGGCTAGAAGAGAGGGCCCCAGGAGTCTGCAGCACTTTGGTCCCTGTAGTCTCCACCAGCATCCTTTGCTCACCCCAGGTGTCACCTGTGCTATACAGATGCAGCTCTGAGGCCAGTTCTTGGGCAGCTCTCCTACTCTAGCATGTGTCCTGGCTGAGGGCCCCTCCTGTGCAGACACTCTGAGTATCTTGGAACATGAGGAAAGTTTAGATGTCACCAAGCCAGGCTGAATGTGCAGTTGCTTACAGTACCTACATGCATTTGCACATACACACACACATGCATGTGTGCACATGGGTTTCCAGAGCACAGAGCAGAAAAGCAGGTTTCAGCTACACAGACCAATGCTCTCAGAGGTAGTGGGCTACATAGGATAAAGACAGAGTGTCCCTGCCTGAAAATACCTCACCACCTCCTCTTAGCAGTATTTATGCATGCACCTCTGAAGAGAACAGAATGGAATGCCACATCACTAGTGTGAGAAATAACTAGCTTGGGACCTTGGCCTAAGCTCTGAGTGGCTAGGAAGGCCCTGTCTACAAGACAAGGGAGTATCCCTCCCCCAGAACCCCCCGAAAATCCGTCATGCTCTCTCTCAGTCTCCCACCACCCCTCTCAGTCCCAATGCCAAGAAGTTTCTAAACTTCTTGTTTTAAAATCAAGGAGAAGGAGCAATCTCAGATTTGTTTTGCCCAGTAATGACATGGACTATAGGGTAAAAACAGGGTCTGGGGTGTGGCTCAGTAGTAAAGCCTTTGCCTAGCAGGGGTGAGGCTCTGGGAAAGAGTGAGGAGAGAGAGGGATGAAGGAGAAATGGAGGAAGAAAGGGAGGAAAGGCAAGGATAAAGGTGGGGAACTGTGGCATACATTATACCTATAATGCCAGCTACTAGGGAGATAAAGCAGAAGGATCACGGAAGGAAAGAGGGAGAGAAAAAGAAAAAGAGAGAAGGGAAAGGTAGGGAAAGGAAGGGAAGGGAAGGAGGGAGCTAGAGGGCGGAGGAGGATCAAACGACCTTTAGGTTAAGTCCTGTAAGAGGTACCAAACCACGAGGGTGCGAGTCACTGTGTGGTGGCTGCTCTAAGGACACCCAACAACTGGCCACAGGTGTTCTTTGATGACTCTATGAGAAATATCCCTAAATTTCTATGTCCAATCAAATTTCCCAAAGTGACATTTTTTAAAAAACATTTTCCAAGGATTTCCATTCATGAAACTGTTTCCTTGCTCTTTGAGAAGAGATGGTTCAGCGAAGATGCATGTGCTTATCCGATTTGGATTCATTCTGTGCTCATCACATCAAACTCTCCTAAAGATAAAGGTCACTGTGCCCCAAGAAAGAGGGGCGTGGCAGGCTGGGAAGGAGGAAGCGGCTGCTGTGATCTCAGAGCCCCCTGCACCCGGGTAGACCTCATTCTTTGCAATCTTGTATTTATCGGCAAGTGCCCTGCTGGTGCACCTTGTGTTTAGTAAGCTATAATGATAACAGTAACAGTAATAAATCACTACAATTATCCAAGCACTGGTCCTTACATTACCACCTTAGCCAGTTATGATAGTTACTTCACTTAGGGATTAAACTAAAAAGAGGATAAACGGCAGCTTCTGAAAGAACCAAGCCACAGATTCAGGCCCCATGACTCATAATTAGCCCTTTTTCTTTGCCTGCTCCCTGAGAGGCCAAGTCCCTCATAAACTCAGCCAGGGGTTGATTGGCTGATTGTGGTTTCCGGTGCCTGAGCCCCCCTTTCCGGTTCCAGCCATAGCTTTCCTTGATCAGAGCAGTATGGCTGGGGTGTTCAGAGAATGAAAGAGCCATGGGAGAAAGACTGCGGGAAGATGTTGAGAATCGCTTTGCTGTTTCTTGCAAGAGTTGAATAAATGTCCTAGGTGAGAAAGGAACCAGAAAGGCCAGTGCTTCTCTGGTTCTGTACGGGACCTGGAAGGCTTTAGGTCAGAGGAGGATGTGCGTTACAGAGGTAAGACCTCAGCAGACCATGACAGACTCTGCAAAGGAATTTATGATGTCCAGTTTCTTTGTTTAAAACATCGGAACCACCTCTGAGTCCAGTCTGCTTAAAATGACTCACTTCATCATCACACAGCTTCTCAGGGCTATTGTAATCTGTGAAAATAAGCTCTCTTGCGGGCATGAGTTTTTCTGCTCTTACCTCCCCTTTCCTTCCTACACCTGGGGAGCCCCTGTGTATTCTGCTTGCAATGACAGGAGGAAGCCACATCCAGACAGAAACCCAAGAATTTGCATTGGGAGGTTTCAAGTACAAAAGGAGGGATGCTGCTGCAGGCCAACTATTAGCATTGCCGGTGGCTCTTTCAAGCAAGCAAATGCTTAGAATTCTGCCCAAGGTCTCGTTGTCTCCAGAAATCTGTGTTGTCTGTGGGAAAGTCATCTCTGTTGGGCATTTCCAACAGGTCTCTTGACCTAGCTGGCCATTCTGGTAACTTGGAAGAGTGGTACAACACACCACACCTCCCCTAAATGACTCTCCATGGAAAGTTCTGTGCCTGCACAGTGCTGGCAAGCCCAGATACAAAGATCGGGATATACCCACGAGGTGCTATTAAATTGTGTGTTCTCTCCCGACAGGTGGGTTTGATTTGGATATCAAAGGCTGGGGCGGAGAGGACGTGCACCTGTATCGCAAGTATCTCCATAGCAACCTCATAGTGGTGCGGACACCTGTCCGGGGACTCTTCCACCTCTGGCATGAGAAGCACTGTGTGGATGAGCTGACCCCTGAGCAGTACAAGATGTGCATGCAGTCCAAGGCCATGAACGAGGCATCCCACGGGCAGCTGGGGATGCTCGTCTTCCGGCATGAGATAGAAGCTCACCTGCGCAAACAGAAACAGAAGACAAGCAGCAAAAAAACATGAGCTCCTAGGGAGTGGATTTGGGGAGGCATTTTCTTCTTCCTTTTGCAATTACCAAAAAAAAAAAAAAATAGCTGCAACAAGGAAAAGACTGCCATAAAGGGCAAAAAAGAGAGAATGTGACTGATTAGTTAGAGATGACAGGAGAGAGCCTTCAATTTCTCTCTCTTTGGCTTTATGCAAGAGGAGTTAAAAATCTCCACTGTGCCTGCAAACTAGTCCAGATGCACCCAAGAAGAGTCTGACAAAGGCAAAATGATTGGGCGATGATAAGCCTGATGGTATGGAGGTTTTGATGTGTTTACAACAAAACAAGCTCTGTTGTTTTCTATGCTTATTGAAATATTCATGAATTAAGACTAGTTTTGTAAAAAATTCATTAGAATGAAAGGCAAGGCATTTCTGCTCATATGAATGATTCTCTCAGTGGGGTGCTAGTTGTAGAAATGCCAAAGTCTCGGGAGGCAGCAGAGGAAACCGAGTCAAAGGTGGACATTCACTATCATGAGCCTCATGAAGATAGTAAGCAACATGAGATGGACTTGATGGACCAGTAACCATAAATACTGTGTCATTTCCCCCCAAGATTAACCAAAAATAATCTACTTATCTTTTGGTCATCTTTTTAACCTTCTCCATTTGTTTAAAAATGCACTTTCTTTTTGCTTGTGAGTTATATTCTGCTTATTTAATTACCGATTTGCAAGCCTTACTAAGAGAGCACAAGTTAGCATACGTATGTTTATGTTTTTTTTAAGAAGATACTTTTACATGCATTGTGAGAACTTTCAGTTCAGAATATTGGATTGCTACACATCTGAGGACTTGCCAAATGTGGATACTTCCTGGCACTGAAGGTCCGGGCCTTGAGACAGAGGGAGGCCTAGCTGGGGCCACTGAAAAAGGAGTGTGTAGACACTTTGTCTGAAGAGTGTGTAGGAGAGGAACAACTGAACACTGGAGGAAAAGGGAAAGACACCTTCACTTCAACTGGAAAGGAAATGCGCTCTGACTTATACCTGGATATATTTAAAAGTCACTTTCTTACCTGTTTAAATAAACCAAAGTTATGAACCAAACAATCTCTTTTCAAAGCAGGGTGCTCTTCCTGGCTTCTGGCTTCCATACGAAGAAAATCAGGAGAAAAAAAAGAACAAAAACAAAACTCAATCTATATGCCAGAGTCCAGTGAGATGGAAGTTTTTACTACATGTTCACTCACCCCAGACTTGGTGGAAGTAACTTAATTACATTTAAAATTAAGCAGTTCTACTCAGTCACCAAAATGCTTCTGACAATTGCATTTTATTACAGTTTCAAAGTGTTTTTTAAATAAGTACAGTTAACACTGCGTGTTTTCTACATCCATATGAGGATAATTTATTTATTAGCCAGCACCAGATGCATGAGCTAATTATCTCTCTGATTCCTTTCCTTCTGTTTGCCTACAGTAAGGTCATTGTTTAAAAGCTTCAAGAGCATTCAAGCTGTTGGTATAAGAAAAGGCATTGTATTGATTTGTACTAGTAGTTCATAAAATTTAATTAAAATCCAAGACATGAATGGAAGGTGGCATTGCACAGCTAATAAAAATATGATTTGTGGATTTGATTTCTTCTTGGAATAAAAATACATACTGTCTTTAATTTTTGGAAAACAGTATTTTATGTACAAAGCAGAACTTCTCAAGATAATTCTTCACTGAGGGTGTCTGCTAGGGTTGCTCTAGGCATTTAGCAGCATTTTTACCTGGCCTCTCACCAATAGATGCCATGCATATCTCCTACAGTTTCTTTCTCTTTATTCGTTCTCTCTCTCTCTCTCTCTCTCTCTCTCTCTCTCTCTCTCTCTCTCTCTCCACATTTGCACTACATGTTTGTCTTCCTTGTGTGGAGTTAGTACATGTACAAAATGCATCTTCATTCTTTCTCTCTTCTTCCCTTCCTGTCTCTATCTCTTTATCCCCTTTCCATTTAGAAAATATATTATCTATCTCATATTTTGCTCTGTGTTTAGATTTTGCATTTCTCAGACATGAGAAGTCATGCAATGTTTAAACTTGTGTCTTGATTTACTTCACTTAGCATTGACGTCTCAAATCATATCCATACTCCTATAGGTGACTCAAGTTTATCTTTCTTTGTAGCACAGTATTATTCCATGGTGTGTAAATACCACATTTTCTTTAGCCATACATCTGTTGATGCATATACAGGCTGTTTACAAGATTTAGCTATTATGAATTGTGATGCTACAAATATAGGATGCGTGGATCACTCTAATATAATGTCTTTAAGTCTTTCAGGATATTACGTAGAAGGGAAAGAGCCTCTAGTCACTGTGGATGTGTCCTGGGAGTCCACACCAGGAAAGAGGAAGAAGAGGACTGTAATGAAAAGCTTGAACTACTGATATATTGTACTTGGCCTTTTGAATTACAGGAAGTTGAGAAGTGCTTCCCAAGGCCCTTTCTTCTCTGTACTATTTTCATATACTGTGGTGACGCTGGAGACCTTGGGGCACTGTCTGCTCTGTCCCAACAGTGGTCCTGATGGATTTGTAACTGACCAGAGTCAGGAGGAAGAATTTCCAACAGTGCTGGTGTTAGAGATCAAATATTTAAGCTGTGAAATTGGGCAGGTCTAAGTCTGTCTCTATGCTGCAGTACTGGGCTGCACCCCTCAGGCTAATCAGCCCTTTGTGCCTGTTTGCATCGCACAGATGCCCAGGACAATGGGTAAGAACTGAGCTTTAAATAAAAGTTACTGAGAGTGGCTGAAGAGGTAAAGAAACAACCTGTGCAATTCTTTATTTCTTTTAAAAGCTTAACCAGGTAAAGCAGTTTTATCAAAGGACTGAGGCTCTTAGAAAATACGGGCAAGCCATCTGTCTCCATGGCCTGCTTGAGGCATAAATAAAAGAAAAAGCCCAATAATGCATAAATGGGATGCTGGAATTTAAACTCACACAGCAAAGGAAAGCAGTAAAGAAACTGAAGAACCCAGTGCATTGTGTCTTGCAAAGGAAGCATGCTGCCAGGAAACACTGAGCCTCGGGCTGATTGAAGAGCCTTTCCAACTCTGCACACTCATGCTGTATCTACCCCCTTTCAGTTGCCTGTTAACCAACTACCTAACTGAGCTGGGGTCTAGAGTACACTTGGAGTCTCCTCCACTGGCACTGAAGCACTGATGTAGCTACATCAGAGCCAATTAGTACCTTTTCCCAGATTCTCCCTCAAAGAAGACAGGTTGGCATCTTGAAAGAAGCCACAGTAGTATTTACCCATGCATACTGGCAATTGGCAAATGCTACTAGCCAAGCTTTGCTGCCCCTACCCTACTCCATACCTCATACCCCACCTGTTGGTAATCACTTACCAGCACCACTGCCTCCAGGTGAGATGCCTGGCCTCCTTGTGCTATTTTGCCTCCAGCTTTCTACCTTCCAGCCCCTCTTGCTAGTCATAAGGCGGTCAAATTGCCTCTTTCCACACTGTAGTAATGGGGGAATCTGACCTATGAAAATAACTACCTAGCACCTGCTTTACTAATTTGCAAAGTCATCTGATACCTAATTTTATCTAATCTCACAAGGATTCAGTACAGTGGGTGGCTAATATCATGGCTTTTCCAGCCAGACAACTGGACTTGAGTTCTAGTATTTGTTTTCGGGTTTGTTTTTGTTTTTTGTGTCACTAAATGACTTAAGTTGCCTGTGCTAGATTCCAAATTGTGATCCTCCTAAGTGCTGGAATTACAGCCGCATGTACCACCATGCCCAGCTGTAAATTGTATTTCTTCATTTTTGTTTTATTTCATTTCTTTTGTGGTACTAGAAATTGAACTCAGGCCTAATGCAAACACTTTACCAATGAGCTACATCCCCAGCCCAAATCTCTTTTTCCTTCTCTTTTCTTTTCTTTTCTTTTCTTTTCTTTTCTTTTTTCTTTTCTTTTCTTTCTTTTCTTTCTTTCTTTCTTTCTTTCTTTCTTTCTTTCTTTCTTTCTCTTCTTCCTTCCTTCTTCTTTCTTTCTTTTTTCTTTAAAGATAGAGTCTTGCTGTGTAGCCTAGGCTAAATTTGAACTTGGATTCTTCTTTCTTTAGCCTCCTGAGTGCTGGGATTACAGGCACGTGCCACCATCATACTCTTCAAATTCTAGCTCTTTCATTTGAACCTTACATGAATTTTAATGAGTCACTTAATGTCTCTGTACCTCAGGTTTCTGATTCCGGGTAATGAATAATAAGTGCAGTCACATATGTATCAGGATTGTTGTGAAGATTAAATGAGTCAATATGGATGACGTATTGAGGACATGTCACACATAGGCGCATGGCAGTTATTTATGTCTAGTTAGTATTCAGCACACACCTCATTTATGACTGTATCTGGAAAATTTTGAGCTCAATATGCCTGGGTGAAATCAGAGCACTACTAAGGACCATGCATTAGAGGTTGCTTTTGTCATTCTTAAAACTCCATCTACACCACGGAGAAGAGTACTAGGAGTGTAAAATGCAGGGAATAATTTTTACCTTAAATTCTGTGCTCAGTAATTTGGAGTTGATGGTTCCCCTAGGCAATTGGGAGGCGTTACATGTTTTTGAAGTAAGGATTACAGCCAGGAACCTTATGCTCAAAACACCCACCTTAGAAGGTAAGTAATATCATTACTTCCTTTTTCCAGGTGCAGAAAATTGAAGCTTGAAAATGTAAAAAGATTTGCCCGGGGGCTCAGCAGGAATCAGGCGAGCCCTGTGTGTACTCCCTATCTCATAGCCAACTCTAGATGGGCTTAAAGGTTTGAGAAAAGAACTTTGGCCCTGGAACAAGTCCAGAGCCTGACCTCTTTCTACCCTGGTTTCCCACCATTTCTCTGCCCCTACACCTCCAGCCCCACCTGAGAAATCCAAAGAAGCAATGAAAACTCGTTAACACTGTGATCCAGGAACAGTTCTTGTGCAGAACTCTGAGATGTGAAATTTAAAGACCATCTTGAATAGGAGGGGAGAGCAAGTGAGACACCTGTGTTTAAAAAAAAAAAAAACAGGACTTGACACCGTTTCTGAGAGCTACTAACGAGAGAGATAATGACCTTGGGCAGCTTCTTGGTGGGATGGGGTGAGTTTTCCTCCCAACACACATCAAATACCTGGCAGCTTTGTGTGATCCATATTCTGATTAGCTTTGTATTTTAATTCAAAGCTATTTCTCCTGGCAAGGCTCAGGCATTTGCTGTTGCTGCCAAAAACTGTGGGGATTGTGCCAGTTGTTAGGGGGCTTGGGGTGTGGCTTTTTCCAACACAGAGAGTATGTTCTTTACTGTCGGAAGAGGTGCCTTTCAAATGGTCTCTGCATTGCTGAGCCTCTGAACGTGCTCTCTGGAGTAGGCAGCCCCAGCTCCCCCGGGCTGCATCTGGCTTTTTGGCAATTCCATAAGAGTGAACCCAGAGAGGGGACATGGGGCAAAAGAGAGGGCAGTCATGAGGAAGGTCACAGCCTGGGGGTCACTCTGGGGAGAAAAGTGAGCTATGCTTCTTTCTCCACAGTCATCTGAGATGCAGGGATAGTCCAGCCGCCTACAGAAGCCTCTGCCCAGAACTCACCAAATGTGGGTCGTGAAGTGGATTGATTTCTTGTTCTTTGGCAGCTGCTGAGTCAGGCACTGTAGCCTGGGCTGCGGTAAATAGAGCACAGGCAGTTCTGTGCCCTTCATCCTGACCCCACCATCCAACCAGGGTTTAAAGACCATAAGTGGCATCACCTGGCATGCTATCACTTTGAAGCCCACTTGAAAATAATTTTAAAACTCAATAGAAAATCTTCCAAATTCAGCAAAGGCCAAGGGAAATTTTTATTTAACAATCTTTTCTTCCAGTTACTAGCCTCAAATGGAATCACGTAAAAATAAGATCAGTGGTGTTGAGCAATGTTTGCTGGGCTCTATCACAGTTTCCTGGACTTCAGGAGAGAGGGTATTCACCATCTTGTTTGGTTCCTGGGGCACAGTGCTGGGGAGAGCTACAGGCGTGACTCAGTTGGTGAGACTTCATACAGGGCATCCTGTTAGCTGAAGAAAACCCAAAGAAGGGCAAAGGCAATGGAGCCTCACCCCATCAGGCTTTGCTGTGGCCCCTAATCTGTTGGGCAGATAGGGTAAGTTTCAAAGTAATAAGTCTTCTGCTCTAAAAGGGAGGCAAATACTTGGGGATTTCTAATCAGTAATTCATGGACAACTGAGTTGGTTTGTGAATGGCCATTTTTGGGGTACTGGTAACCTTGGAGTTGTCAATTATTCCCCCCTTACAAATCATCCCACAACTGCAGAAAATGAGCTACTGGGATGCACATCCGATTGGTTGTATAAACTGTCAATCAAAAGGGCCTGGCCTGCACGATGTTAGCCTTGTTGGTTCCACAGCTCCCTGGGAACCACTGCTGTTCACAGAAATAGATTTCTCTGTGGCAGCATGTGACACATTGCTTTGTAACCCTTAGAACCCAGGTGACTTTAGTAACTCTGGTTTAGGGATAAAGCTCACACAGGCTTACTAATAATTTTTTTCAAGATTCCACATAGCTAATGATGATAGGTAGGATCGAGCCCCAAACTTGCTAGGTTCCGGCTACTTCGTTATCAGATAATCTTTTTATCACACATTAAAATGAAAGTACTTTGATTCTTTAAGCTTCCTAATAGTTCCAGTGTTGGACAGCAGTGAGAAGTATAAAGATCCCTGAACAGGGAGTGAAGGAAGGATGGCAAGTCAACAAGAAATGTAAGGGTGGTGCTAAAATGCACAGAGAATCAACACTGCAGGAGGTGTAGGAAGTGACAGAGATGAACAGCTCTTCTAAGTACATCAGAAAGAGTAAATGAAAATGATGAGGAAGAGATTACACAAACACAAAGTCAAGAGAAATCTAAGATTTACAGCTAGCCCAAGGTAAAGAAAAACACAATTCAAGTAGAAGTCTTACTCAGAGATACAATTGTAGGGCCAGATGTGGTGAGACAAGCATATAATTCCAGTATTTGGGAGGCTGATGCAGGAGGATCACTGTGAGTTCAAGGCCAGCATGGGCTACAAAGTGAGTTCAAGGTCAGCCTGTACTGTATAGTGAAACCCTGCCTCAAAAAGACAAAAAAAAAAAATATATATATATATATATATATATATATATATATATATATATATTTGTAAAAAATTTATGTTCTAAGAAAGATGTGTACTTTGACCTAAAAGTGTATACTATGTTACTGGCAAAAATGAAGGCAAAGAGGTTCCCACAGATATGTATCCATCATATCCTATAAATACCAATGTGTCTTCTCCATGCACCTTGGCAGGAGCCCCAAGAATGTGTGAAAGCTATGTTTGGATTCTAGTGTATTAATAAAGCTACTTCTGTAAAAGGGGCAACTGAAAAAAAATTTAAGTCATTAAGTCTTCCTCGTTGTAACCTACAAGCAGATTTTATGCCATATTAGTGCATGCTCTTATATTAAAAGGGTAGTTTAATTCCAAAGCATTAGCTCAAAGAGGCAGTTTTTATATAAATGCCCTGGAGATAATTTTGGTGGCCTGTCCATTCTTCATCTTCATACTTGCTTTCTCTTGATCCTTTTTCTCCTTAACTATACCTGTGCTTTGCTTCTTCCTAGGGCGAGACAGGAGCCAACTCACACATCTCAATGAGGCCTAGCACTGCTGGTGCAGGAAGGGACAAGCTAACTTTCCTATGCAACCTAGTACAGCAGGGGAGGGCTGGGGACAAGAACCATGGGTCTTACAGATGACCTGATTGGTAAGGAGGTTCAGGTGTTACAGGAGCAGTGACCAGGATACGTGGAGGGAGATTCCCGAATCTTACTGAAGTAAAGAAGAATCAACTCAGGTACAGAGTAGCATTTGAGAATGGACCCAGTCTTTGAAAATCCAAGTCAGAGACTCTGGGGTTGATAACCTGGCAGTAACATAAGAGCAACTTCCCTGACCAAGAGATTTTGGGCAGGTGGGTCAGAAATCTGGGCTCATAAGGCAGCAGGAGAGGAACAAGGTCAAGGTCTGGATATCACCTTAGATCACTCGAATCAGACACTAAATCCAAGCTTCTTTAACCCCACATCAGTTTCCCAATTCCATAAAGAATTTCTTTCCCAAAGAATTTCCAAATTCTTTCCCAAAGAATTTCAAGTATTATTCCTGGCCATCATATCATCAGACGCTAGACACTTTCTCCTCTGAGTGTCAGTAGTCAACAGGAAAATAGTATAGTATAGGAACATAGTACAGCAAGTGTTATGGTTTGTGTCTAGATCCACCCCCCCCCCTTGCCAAGCCTCATTTGGTCTTAGGACTTTCTCAGAGGTGGCTGAATTTAGTGTGCAATGCTGGGATTAAAGGTGCTGTGATTAAGGACAGGTAACTGCTGGATAAATCCAGAGACTGGATTGGCCTCGCCCTAAACCTGGTAAACTGGATATAATATAAGGGATGGGAAAAAGTCTGTCTTCCCCTTTTGGCTTTTGTTGTCTTCCACTACCATGAACTGTCGCCCATCTGCCATGTGCCACTCTACCTTGGAGCCAGCCATTTATGGCCTGAAACTGTGAACTAAAGAAACCCTTCCCCTTTTAACTTTGGGTGCTGAGTATTTTGTCTTAGCAACAAAAGAAAAGTAACTAACACTTTAGATTATTTCAGTTGGATCTTTTCCTGCTTTCTAAATCTTCCTCCAGTCATGCAGTGAAGGCTATCATATAACCATATTTATGTGATGCTGGAATCTTATGTATCTTCATAACTATTGTGACTATCAGGTATTTCATTCATCCCAGTAAGCAATACAACTTAAGGTTGAAAAGCTGGATGAAAATAATAAAGACCACCCAGTTAAAAATATCTTCTTTCAGAAGCAGTTTCACAGAGGGAAAGAGACTTGCCCAAAATTACACAGAAGAGTGGGAAGTGATGGAAACAGGAGAGGCTTCTGCATAATGTCTGCCGATCACAGAAACAAATGCTGAGACGGGTTCTTATAAAAGTCTAACAATGGAAACCATTTTCAGTTAATTATGACTGCAGCTATGAATGGGTCTATGAGAGGTACAGACCCACAATTACATCAAGCTACTATATTAGCTCCCTGGGGCTGCTGCAAAAAATTACCATAAACTCAGTAACTTAAAGTAGACATTTATTCTTTTGCAGTTCTGGGAGCTAGAAGGCTGAAATCAAGGTGTCCATAAGGCTGTGTCTTTTGAAGCTCTGGAGAGAATCTATTTCATGCCTCTTTCCTGGCATCTGTCCCCAGTCCCTGGTGTTTTCTGCCCTGAAGCAACATCATTCCTGCCTCTGCTTGTGTTGTCCCCTGGCCATCTTCTCCTGCAACTTCTCCTCTGTGGGGCTGTGTTTCTAAATCTTTCTCTTCTTGTGAGGATCCTAGGCATTGGCTTTAACTCCATCTAAAAAGACCCTATGTCCTAACAAGGTCACACTCAATTTAGGGGGTTAGGGATTCAAGGTATATTTTTGGGAACACAATCCAACCCACAAGTAATATACGAACTGCTGACTTATTGTGTTCTTGTCTATGTACCACTAAAAAAAAGCACTGTCTCCATTCCTTAGAATGAGGAAACAAACTCATAGACGCTCACTTTCCTACAATTGATTTTATATATATATATATATATATATATATATATATATATATATATATATATTTTTTTTTTTTTTTTTTAAATATGTGTTAAAACTCTCATCCTGGAGCTGGGGAGTTAGCTCAGTGGCCTAAGTGACTGCCTGGCAAGCAGGAGGTTGTGAGTTCAATCCCCGGTACCCAAAACAAAAAAAAAAGACTCTCATCCTACATGTTAAAATGTCCAATCCAATTTACGCTTGTGAGTTGTTTTTCCACTTCCCATACACACAGTAAGGGAGGTACGTTTTGAGCATCATCTCATGCATTAGTAAGGACTTCTTTGTCAGCATCTTTAAGCCACAGTGGAACTTCACAAAAACAGGCCCCTGAGAGCTTCTGAGATGATACAAAGAGGCAGTGGAGAAGTCACAAAAAACTTCACAGAAGCTACTGGGTTTTGAATTACATTCAAATTCCTGCAGTTTCCTCTGTGTTTGCTTTAGATATATCCATTATTAAAGTCACATCCTTCATGTTAGGTCACAGCTGAAATCAGGACTCTTCTCTCTTTATTGCTGGAATGCAGATTAAGCAGAGGTTGACACTAAACCCCAGTGTTTGTGCAGAAGAGAGGTTTCAATGAGGACTTCCGGGAAACTTTCTGTATTGGCTCCACCGCAGGGTGACTTTGGCTTCATACACAAACGTCAAGAGAAAGCCCAGCTGGAAGTCGTATAATGACCTGGACAGACACTGTTACTCGAAGAGCTCCAGGTAGTCAGGCGGGTGGTCCTGCTGACCACAGGGGTAGAGCAGGAGCTCCTTTCCCAAGGATGTTATGGGTTCCTCCTGTCAATCAGAAGGCACACAGTCAGGATGCGTTGTGCTGTGGATGCCCTTTCTACCTCCTCAGGGATCCTACTTCTCAATCCTTGATTTACACAAAGCTTTGCTGCTTTAAGACAGTCTTTAAAGAGATTCTCATCCCCATACTCTTTTTCTCTGAGGCTTGAATTCTAACTTAAGATTCATTCCCAGATGGAATGAGTATGTACTCAAATTTTGTTAGCATCTCTGATACTCTCCACTACGGTGGTGGAGTCTCCCTGAGTGTTTGAGAAATAACGAGGTTCTGAGATAAAAGAAATACAATTAAGAATCCTTATTATTAGGAAAAATTATCAAAGATTAATCCGCTCACTACTGATCTCAATTATTTTTCTTGTAATTGCTTTTCCTTGTTAGAGTTGCTATAGGACAGTACTTTAAAAAGCACCCTGAGTTTATGAATCACTCTACCTTGTGATAGTCCACCAAATCCACCAGGGTGGCATGCTGCAGCTGGTCCACACCCAGGAAGCTGTAGGAGTTGGCAGAGGCATCTATGAGGAAGTGTTTACAGCCTTCTTCTGACAGGTAGGATAGGGCATAGCCTTTGATCTTCTCACTGACTCGGATCAGGAAACTTCCTGGCACACCTGTGCTTAGGAGCTCATTGGCTTTCTTTAGTGTAAGAATTCCTGTGGGAAGGAGAGGGGAAGAAACAGCAATAGATATTTCAGCCAAATCTTGAGCCTTCTGTAAAGTCTAACTATATGGATAAGGTTTAATAAAAAATCAGAACCACTGTAAGTGTATTCTGGATTTAGGAATATAGTAAATTATTTAGGTACATTTGGGAACTGGACAGGGAGAGGGAGAGATTTTACAGCCGAATGGATACTATCAATGAGAGCTATGGTAACTTTAAGAAGAACACATTCCCACTTGCGTACTGACTGACTGCAGCACAGGTGGCATACAGCTCAGGAGACAGGATGGCAGGACACCCCGATGTCATGCTGGGAGTGTCAGTTTGGAGGGGGATGTCAGATATGCTGTGCAACCCTGTGTAGTCTGCTGATGAGAGCTCAGTGGCTTAGAGAATGGCGTCCCTTGGTCTGGAACAGTGGTTCTCAACAGGGGGAGGGCTGAGAGACATTTTTGGTGGTTCTGGATGGAACTGCAACTTGCATCCAGTGGACAGAGGCCAGAGGTGCCTAAAAATAGCCTCCTATACACAGAACAACCTCCGACTACCAAGAATTGACCAGCACGGAAGTGTCAATAGTGCTAAAGGTGAAATGGACTGGTCTAGGGGGTTCAGCAAGTTAGTGACACAATCATGATGGACACTGTCTTCCACTGCAATTGCTCCTCAATGCTTGTATCCATCGATGTCTACAGAAATGAATATATTATATATATATATATATATAGGAAGTTACATATATATATATTATATATATAAAATGAAGTTTTATATGGAGAGGCATAGTTAAATGCTTTAGGAATCCCACCAGCTTTCCCCCCAACTCATGAGGTTCGACTCAAATCCCAAAGTCCCCGTTATTCCTATTGTAATTCTTCCGATGAATAGATAATGTTGTAAAACATACAGAAAAAGCACCAACGTAGCAACTTGCTGAATTATTCAGTGAGCTCTACTTTGGCAGAAGGGAACAGCATTCCCTTCATGTCCTTTTTCATTTCAAGTAAACCGAAGCTCTTGACTTCGCCTGTTCCACAATTAGCTCCCTGGCGATGCTCAGTACCTCATTACCAAGCAAGCAAGCAAGCAAAAACCTTCTCATGAAAAGGCAATGGGTTACCGTCGCCCTTCTGATAGAAGTGAACCCTCATCATCCATAGTACAGTGTAACATAAAACCACTTCTGCTCTCTATTCTGCAAACAGACTTTTAATGAGTAGGGAGTTAGTTAAACTGCCTGTTCTCCCCCAGCCAAGATCAATCCACCGGCCTCTCCTACCTGGCCTTCTCCCGGGCACCATTCAGGAGGATAGGGGTGCAGGTCCTGCACACAGCACCCAGTGTGAGAGCTCAGGTCTGGCACTAAGGTTCAGGAAAAGGCTCAGCAGCTTACCCTGTACACAGGGAGGCTGTGGCCTTGAAACTGAAGAGAATCTCTATCCTCTCTTCCACATGCCAGGCTCTAGTGCCCTGACTTTGAGTAGAACACCAACATGTGTCTGTGGCACACATCCTGCCCAGCTAGCTGCCTGCCCTGTCCCTGATGAGCCTGGCTTTCTGATACATGCAGTCCTGGATGGCACTGAGCAAGCATCCTCATGCAGATGCTGGCCTTCTAAGAGGTTCCAATGGTATCCGGCACACAGAGGCTTCTGAGTCCGGCACACAGAGGCTTCTGAGTCCGGCACACAGAGGCTTCTGCTTGCACTGCTCTATTTCACCTTCCCAAACATAGCTGGTGCCACTGATAAGTTACACATGACAACCAGAATGGAAGCATAGCAACAAGCAACCATTCTGTTCAGGGACTGCATGTGACAGAGGTCTGAAGACACCATACGAGATTGAGAGACCAGGGATACTGGGAGTGATTAAAATATAGGACGAATGCTACTTCTGATGACCTACCATCCGAAGGACAGGCAGACTTGTAAAAACATTGCAGTGTGTCATCATCCGCCTTATTTATGAGATCTGACGCTGCTCAATTTCTGGGTCTTCCCCAAAGTCAAAATGACCATGAAAAGTAAACATTCTAAAATCAGCTCAGGACATTGAGGCAGCTACAAAGGCAACTACAGACACTTACTAAGGAGGGCTTCCAGAACTGCCTCAGAAAGTGGCGAGAAAGTTGGGGTAAGTATATTTGGAATAGGGGGAGAATTTTGGTGGTGGGAATCGAACTTAAGACCTCACACTTGCCAGGCAGGCGCTGTGCTGCTAAGCTGTATCCTTGGCTGAGGGGGAGAATTTTGAAGATTAATGACAATGTAGCTTTCATTGCCCCCACACACACCTCATATTCTTCATTGGCCCTAGAAAGCCCCCTTCAGAATGAAGGGCTTGCTAAACTATAATTGGCAGAGTAGCAGAGTTTTGGAAGAGATTTCTGTCTCCCTACAATCTTACCAACACACTAACTCTGAAATTCCAAGTTTCCTCAACCCATGGGGCAGAAGTTATAACTTATAAACTCTGGAAGTGATTCAGATGTAATTAGATTTCTACAATGAAAGCGATTCTGGAAAATTACAACCAAACCTGGGCTAAGGTCAATTCCTCCTTGAATCAGTTCAGATAGTAAGCATAAATCACAGTGCCTGCAAGCTTCCTAATTGCTGTAATCATCACCTCTGACGCACTATTGCAGTGAAAGGGAAAAACTGCATAAGAGAAATTGTTCTTCTTAAAACTTTGTTCTTTCGAAACTGCCAAACTCCATAACTGCTTCATGGCTTTACAGTTAAGTTTCTTGACCCCTGTAACCATGAGATCATAACCAAACACACAGGATATCTGATTGTACCAAGCTTCATAAATTGACGATCATTAATCTACCCCTGTAACCAATGATCTCACCCTGCGAGCTAATCAGAAGAACTGCCAGGCTGTTCCATCTCGCCTTTGTACCTCCTGCTTGTGCATCATATAAAAGCCCCACTAGAAACCTGGGCCTGCTGTTCTGGGAATGATCCCGATGTGCCCGTTGACATAAATACATCTGCCTCCAAATCCTGGGTGTTTTAGGGTTTCTGGTTGCTGTTGCGGTAGCACTAATTTCCTGAGATACCAGAACACAAGACAATGTTCTTGTAAATCTCAGGTTGTAATGGAAACTCTGAGTAGGTCACAGGGAGGAGGCAGGTTCAAAGGTAAGTGCCACGGGCTATGGGCTTTGTGTGAACCAAGGAGGTGAGTTCTTCTTGCTTTGTGAGGGGTTTTTGACCCTTAGGCACACGCTGTCTTGGTACATTTAAAAGTGCAGGTTGATGTATATGATCTTTTTCATTAAGGTTTCAAGGCAGTGGGTGCATTCAGGGTACCCCCACTGTGCTATGTCTACTTCCTGAGTGTAAAGCAGACTCCAATGCTGTATACAGTTGGCTGTGGACCACCCCTGGCTGCCCCTCACCCACTATGAATTCTGAAGCAGGGCCTTGCCACTTCCACCCCCCAGCCAGCTCTCTGAGCACGGCAGGGTTTCTGTGCCAGTGAAAGCGGTACATGAGAGATTTATTTCATCAGTCTAATGGAGTACATTTTCAACATGATAATCAGTGACCTAGCTTAGATCTGGATCCACGCAGAAAGCAGCAGAACCATGGCAGATGTCCCTGCAGAAGGTCTCACAAGGAGCCTGCACACTCACTGTATAAGGTCAAACAGCTGGAGTTGAGGGCAAGCGAGAGAAATGCCCCACTCACTCCCCTCTCTGTGTGATGCTCAGGCTTCCCCCAGAGCAACACTACACAACAGCATCTTCCTATGCTGGTGAAAATGTTCCCTGTGCCAGCCATGCATCCACCAGCCACAAGTGACCACGGAGACTCTTCAGTGGAGCTCATTGGCATCTCTGAGTGATTCAACTTCATTTTTATTTAGTTTTAACTAATGATGTGGAGAGCCATGTGTGACCTGCCTACTGCTCTGCACTGAGTAGCCCTAGATTTCTAGATTTATCCCTGGCAGGCCAAGCCCAGAACAACTACTTTTCACACAGGGTACAGTCACAGACCCTAAGAGACTTGAAGTAGCTGAGAAACCCTACCAGGGCCTTAATAGGAAATCCAAGAGGCAGTGACTGCTCCACAAGGAAAAGGTAGGTGGATAGGGTGCTCTCTTTACAGCTCTCCTGGAAAACTTCTACTCAGTCTGCAAGGTCCAACACAAAGGTATGGAGCACTTGCATATTCGGCTGACCAGTAAGACTCAGTTTCCTCCAGGCCTGTGGGGCAGCTGGCTCTCACCTCCACCTAGACTCTCACCTGGCACCCAGCTTGGTCAGGGTACTCCCAGCACATTCTGCCCCCACCGAGCTGCCCTCCTCTACTTCCTTATGAGATCCAGAGGGCAATGGTTAGGCTGACCTACAGTGACACCCTTGCAACTGCCTTTGGAAGATGCCCAGAAAAAAAAGTCTAACAAATGCTCTTGCATCACAGCTGCATTTCTGATTTGTGTGGAACACTTTTGGCAGTCACTGCCTCTGGTCTGAGCACTGTTATCACAGGGACAAAGGGCACACACTACATGTCTCTGAAGTATCACCAGATGTGCAACCTGCTTCTGCTTCTGCAAAATATACTTTAAAGGTTTTATTTTTCATTGAATCCTCCAAATACTCTGGCATAAGCTGAACTGATATTGTTATGGTCCTGGCTTACTGATGAGCAAATTGAGGCTATTGAGTGTAAGTGCCAAAGCTATAGGATTAGTTAGTGATTGTTCCACATCCTGGTCTCCCACTCTAGTGTTTTTTTTTTTTAATCTGCTTGGATCAGGAAATTTTACTAGAATGAACTGAAAATAGAATATGACTGCTTATTCACAAAGAGGTACTTAACATGGAAGCATTTCTCAGGGAAGGTTTAGTGTGACCTGGCTGGTCATGGGGACGATGGCTAGTGTTCCTTCTTATTATCCCAGTCTGAGGATTCAAGTTCAGAGGACTGAGGAGCCCCAGTCGCCCCAGGCTGCAGCATCTCCTCCCCTACACTTGGAACCATGGGACATCAAGGCCACTGCAGAGCTGCTGGTGCCATGAGCTATCCTGGATTCTCTACCCTGGCATCTCTCCTTGTTTCTGTCACCTGTTGTGCAGTCTCTGCCTCTTGGGCTGTGCCCAGGAAGGGTGACAGATTGGGGCAGTATGACGACAACGTCCCAAAGGGACCTCAGAGTCCCACACAGCAGCTGCCCAGGAAAGGGGAGAGTGAAGCAACTGACTGCTCAAAGGGTTTACCGCAGGTGGCAGCCCTGCCGGACTCTGAGTGCACACTCTTACTGCTTTGTTTGACACCTTCACATTTAAGGGCTGTGTTTAGGTTCAATCTAGAAAGAGTGCATATACCCATAAGCTCTCACCTTTGAGGTCAGGAATGAGGAGAAGGGCTAGAGCTCTTGAAATATTATTGGAATGTTTACTTCACAATTCAAGATTAGAGTGAGTCACACTCCTTATTTTCTCTTTACTTTCTTAAGGACTGACTCTTATCTTACTACCTGGGCTTGTTCTGCACCACACACAGCTCTGAGTCATTGCATGTATGGAGTCCTCAGGCCGCGGCACCATACTGAAATGGACAGATGTACAGAAGTCACAGGACTTGCCTAAGGGCACACGGCTAGCTCCTGGGGGACTCTGATGTGAAACCAGGCAGTGTGGCCCTGGAGGTGTGATCTTGATCACTACTTACTTAACTGCCTTTCTTCCCCTGGCTAAAAGATACATTGTCAATCATCGTGGCACGGCCGGGAAAATCCTCACATGCGGACAAAGACAAGTCTCATGACAATACTAAGCCAGACAGCAGAACTGCCCTCTCCACATGAAATCATGAGGGGCACGCCGAAACGGAGGCACACTGCTTGGCTTCTCACACCCACACTCACCCCTGGGCTCTGAAGTCCCTCTAAGTAACCTCAGGACTCCACGAACATAGCAGGGACCTACAAGACTAGTGTGCATTGTAACAGGAAATGTGGGGCTCTTGGACACAGGGCCTTGATATCCTAGGGTTGGCAGTAGCAGGGTGAAGATATGAACACATCATGTGCAAAATCTCAAGAAAGTTAGGGGTTCAGTTGAGTATGGTGATGCACACCTGTAAGCCCAGTGCTCTGGGAGGCTGAGGCAGAAGGATCATGAGTTTCAGCCCAGCCTGGGCAACTTCTCAACTCAAAATTAACAAGCAGAGAGATGGGGGGGAGATGGAGAGGAGGAGGAGAAGAAGAAGAGAAGAGGAGGAAGAAGAAGAGGAAGAGGAGGAGGAAGAAAACAAGGCTGAGGATGTAGTTTAGTCCAAAGCCCTGGGTTCAATCCCAGCACTGAAAAAAAAAAAAAAATAAGAGAGAGATGGCAGAGGTTCATGGACCACTAGCAACATTAAGAAAAAGATGAAAAAAATGGTCCCCTATTTTCAGGAAGTTTGCTGCATTTAGTCATTTATCAGAAAAATCACAGAGTGTCCAGAAGAAAACAGCAGTGTGTAGCATTTTCCACAAACAGCTAGTTTTTCCCAGGATAAATTCATGCAGCTTTAGCTGATTTCTGTGTAATCTCCAGTTACTTTCAGAGTAAACAATCTGAACCAACAGGAGGCTGCCACATAAGAAACCATGAAGAACAATCTAGACAAGTGCTGTGACATCATTAATATTTGGGACACCTCCTTGCTCTAAGAAGCCTCACTGGTCCCTCAAAAGGTCAGGGTAGTGACTGCCAGGAAAACAGCTTCCAGCTGCCCTTCCCCGGGGTCCACAGGGAGCAACACACTCTCACTGCTGACCACGGCCCAGCGGCTCCACGGGTAAACGAGGCCCGCTGCGGTCCATCCTCAGAGGCTTAAGAACAAAAGGCTTTGAGAAGTCACATAAATTGGTAGCTTTTACTTAGAAGACGGACGCTTTTATGAGGGGTGGGCAGCATTTTGTCAGCCCCATGAATAAGAAATCACTGCTCCACAAAAACATAGTTGAAGCACAGATCAATTCACAGGTTTGCTAAGGTCGTGGCCTGAAAGCTACCTCAGCAAGCGTCTGCGAGCCTTTCTGGGTGCCATCTTCTTGGGCTGGGGGGGGGGGGCGGTGTCTGGTCCCAGTGCTGAAGGAGATGGAGGAGGACAAGCTGCCAGGTGGAGAGGCATGGAAGAACACAGGACACCACCTGACAGTCGTCTCCAGGGAACTCAGGTTCCAGAGCACAACTGCTCCCACAGAGATAGAGACAATTTACCCCCCAGGGAGACCATGACAGCACGATGTGTTGAAAATCAGTGCGGTCAAAATAGCGGCAGTCTGAACCACACTGGCATTGCACCAAAGTTAAAGGGAATTTCTTTTTTAAGTAGCTTAAAATATAAACTACTGCGATTAAAGCATTTAGAGGACAGGCTCCATTATATATCGTGACTGCAGAAGAATCTACCAGAACGAGGCTGGGTAAAGCTATTCCATCAACAGTCTACTCGTAGCTATACTAGAATAAGAAATTATTAATTACACTTCAGAGGGAAAATGATCAACCGTGCATGCATAAGGCAAATGTGAATTCTCCAGCAACAGAAACAACTGGAAAATTCCTACATCAGAAATCTTTTGTGCATTTATTTCTAAGTTTCCACCTATCTTCACTCCCTGCCCCTGCCAATTACTCAGTTCCCACTCACCACTGCCTCTTTAAAAGGCCTCGGGAAATGTTGGCAGAGTGAAGAAATGCATCTGTGAGCCTCTAGACAGATCTTCAGTTTTATTTATGCTCTGACCCTTTTTCTAGGATGCTTCAAAGCATGTTACTGGGTCTAATTAATTACATACCTACGCACTTTGAAGACTCATAATGCGTAGGAGCCATAATGCATAGGATGAACTTTGTTAATCAGCGGGCCTGACAGTTAGGGGGCTTTCCAGCACTTACCACTTACCGTACAAACATCAAAGGCCAGACGGTCTGTCACCAAGACCACTGTGATACTGTCACCAGATGCAAGAATAAAATGAACAAAAATAAAGACTAGATTCAAGAGTCGAGATAGGCCTGAACTAAAAACAGGATAGGAAATCAGAAGGAGAAAGCATAACAAAGACACAAGAAAGCGATCTCCAGAAAGAAATAACCAAGACTGTAAATCCATGAGAGCATTCCTTCAGCAACTCCCACACTTCCCTGCTTTCCCTCCCAGCCCAGCTAGAGGCAGGCAGACTTCTCAGCAGCTTTCTTCTCTGCAGGTGGGCTGCTGGCCTGTGTTCTTTCAAATCACTGTGGCCTTCTGAGGTGACCACCTGGGCTCCTTTAGGAACAGGCTCTGAATAAGTATTCGTGGATGCAGCATGGGACAGTTTCTGCAGTAATTAAGATCTATTTTACTAAATTGCGGCCTGTACCTTGTAGATGATATCATTAGCCAAAATGACAGGCTGTGGCAGGGATGGAGCATGGGAGGGAGGGGAGAAAGAACGGGAGAGGAGAGCACAGCCTTAGCTGCTCAGTCCTGTAAGACCTGGCAGAAACGCTGAGAACGGCACATGTTTGAGCTGATCTGCTTTATAAAAACAAACTTGTGACATGTATTAATCATTACCCTCATTCACCGCAGAAAAAACACCACTCCAAACTCAGGGAGCTGGTCGTTAAACTTGAAAACTCACGCTTCCCTCATGTCTCTCTTTTTTCCCTTCTGGGCTACACATGAAACAGTAGGACATTCAAAAACAGCTGCATAGGTCAGGAAAATGAGAAAGTGACTGTACAGTCCGAGGAATACACAGGCTCAGGAAAGATGTGAGAAGACCTTGAGTCTACACCTCAGGCTAATCCTGGGCACAGAGACGGCAGAAAGCAAGATAAAGCAGAAACATGATACCCAAATTGAACTGTACATTTTAAGATGGTTTAATTGGAAAATCTTACATCACATATACTTTAACAAAGAATATATAAATAAATAAAAGGTCTCTATACCTCATATTATATGCAAAAATAAATTAGAAGTAGATGGGGTGTGATAAAAGCAGCAATAGCCATAAAGGAAAAAGAGTTAAACTCATCACTAAAATTTTTTAAAAAAATTTATCCTTCAAAATTTGCCAGGAAGTTAAAAGATAAATTGCTAATCAGAAGGAGGTATTTGTAACCTATATAACTGACAAAAGATATAGTGTCCAAAATATATAAAATCACATAAGTCAGTATAAAAACTCAGTTCAGTGGGGAAATGTTCAAAAGATCTGCAAAATAATTATAGAAGACACCCATCTAGCCAGCAAACATGCAGGCACTCTGCCTCGATACCTCTTGTCCGAACTCTAAGAACCATTATGCACCCATGGGTGGATGGAAAATAAATCTAGCAATATCAAGCACAGCTATGGGGAAACAGAAACCCAGGTACTGCCATAGAGTATGTACTGGTATAACCACTGTGGAGGGCATTTGGCAAGCAAAGGTTGAAAATTCCTTGACAGAAATACTTGGGATCAGAAGTATCTCAGATTTTAGTTTTTCAAATTTTGGAGCATTTGTGTAGACTTTACTAGTTGAGCATTCCTACTCCAACAATCTGAAATCCAAAATGTCCCAAAATCTGAAATTTTTGGAGCAACACATTGCTTCACAGCATTTCAGATTTTGGATTTTCTGGATTAAGGATGCTCAAACTGTATAATTAAAGATACCCATACTCTACTTCCAGCAATTCCACTTTTGGATATAGTCTCTGAGGAAATCATCATATATGTGTACAACAAGACATGCTCAAGGGTGCATACTACATCATTTTCTGTAACAGAAAAAACATCCCAAATGTAGGAAAATGGTTGAGTAAGTAATAATGCGTGCATATATGTATAATATATAATAAAACACAACTCAAAATGGACGAGCCAGCCTCCATTTATAAAGACAAGACGAGACAACATAATGCTAAGATAAAACGTGTAACATGATAGCATGTAAATATGAACCACAATGCTGCATATTTCATAGAAGCATGTATACCAGAGTCCACCAAAACTGTATGCATACATCCAAAAAATAGTATGCAGTGTCTTCAGCAGATGGTGTTACCCTGATAGAGGGGACCCTAAAGGATGTCGCAAATCAGAAAACCCACTACACTGCTGGCCCTTAGGGAAGAAATTTAAAACGCAGGTGCGTCAATCTCAAGGACCAAAGTTATCCAAGCAGCAGTTCTTTGCGCCAATAAATGCTGGAAAGGTTGCAGCCACCGCTTTGAGCATCCCTTGTAACTGCAGAGGCTAAAGGTGACTTATAAATCTCGTGATGTCTCAATAAATCTGTACTGAAATATTTATGTAAGTATTTTTTCTGAAGTGTGTATACTTTTTTTGGTGGGCTCTGCATATATATTTATAGTATACAATATAGATGAAAAGTAGCTTCAGGAGAATGGTTTACTATTACAGGAGAGAAGGAAATGGAATACAGAAAGGGGCAGTACAGAGACCTTAATGCTATGTGTCACATTTTATTTTAAATAATACAGATGAAGTAAATATGGCTCTGAACACTCAACACATCTGCAGAAGAGACCTAACATTTCTTGTATGATAGTGATAAAATTTTCTCAAAAATTTTTTGTTTTAAATTTTTCTTTTTTTTTTGGTGCTGGGGATTGAACTCACGACCTCATGTTTGCCAGGCAGGCACAAAAATTTTTTGTTTATAGTATTTCAAAAGGAATATTAATGTTCAAGGGAGGAAGAAAATAAATCCATACCATACTTTCCACTACTGTGGTTTTTGAGGGGCTATTTTTTAGCTGTTTTTACACAATTATACGCTGAAAATTTAAATCCAGCTATTTAAAGAGATGGCTCCTAACCTGATTGTTGTCTTTTCCATACAGGTCCACAATAATCTTAGCTAGATGGTTACTCCGGAGGTTAACTTTATATGTCAACTTGGTTGGGCCACAATACCCAGATATTTTGTCAAAACTTATTCTAGATATTTCCATGAAGATGTCTGTTTGTTGTTTGTTTGTTTGTTTTGAATGAGATTAATATTTAAGGGGGTGAACACTGAGTAAAGCATAGTTTGGGTGGGCCTCATCTAATCAGCTGAAGCCTGTAACAGAAAAAAAGCTGACTCTCTCTGTGTAAGAAGCTATTCTGCCACAGATGGTCTTTGGGTCAAGCCGCCATTCTGCCCTGCTTCTCTAGCCCGCCCTCCTATCTGATTAGCTCTCGGGCTTGCCATAGTCACGTGAGCCAGTTCCTTCAGAAGTCAGCTACAGAAACCTACGAAAGAAGAACAACTGCCAAAGCCTTAACATGGGGACAAGGGCAGTGTCTGGGGGACACATAGGAGGCAGGTAGTAGGAGAACCCTGAGAAACTGGGGTGGGGAAACTGGTTTGGTGACTCTGAAACAAGAAACAGAGGCAGATCAAGGTGGCCCTGGAGAGCATTTGGGTTCTCCCTCCCTTGCAGTTCGACAGTGTGGAAGATGGAGCACAGGAGTGGAAAGACGGAGACGGGTCAGGGCTGAAAGGAGGCCGGCAGAGAGCCCAACACCCATCATGCTGTTATCGAGGGCACGGTGATGCCCAGAGCTTGTACCCCGGAAGAGCCTCAGCAAGGCAAGGTGCTCCAGACACACAGCGCAGTGCTTCGCAGGCCTCGTAAATGCCCGTGGGTGTGGCATGTCCAGATTAGTTAAAATTAGTCATATTTAAAAATATCAAGAAATCAGTACAATATCAACTACACGACCCTTTCATAAGGCCCGCTGCCACTCTGTGGAGTGTCTACGTGGTCACAGTTCTGTGGTCACACAGTGCAGGAGCGAATCCACCCTTCTTCCCTCGGGACAGGTGGCAAAACTTCCGGGAAAGGATCCAGTACATAGGGCCTGGAATCAGTGCCCAACCTAAGGAATGTGGGAAGCAGCCCAGAGATGGCCAGCTGGTCAGCTTCATTTCCTCCGCTTCCTAACACTGAGTCAGCCCAGATGAAAACCAGCAGTGTGCTTTATCACTGTGGAAAATTAGCGAAAGTATGAAAGAACTTCAGATGCTCATCAAGGGATACGAAAGGGTCCAAACATGGTTTGTCCCCAATGAAACTCACACTGATGCTTCAGTGCTCAGTGCCACAGTGTGGGGAGGTGGGGCTTTCCAGAGGTGATCCGTCATTAAGAGGGATCAGTAGCCAAGTATGGGGGGCACATGCTTATAATCCCAGCACTCTGGGAGCCAGAGGCAGGAGGATCGCAAGCTTGAGCCCAGCCTGAGCAACTTAGCAAAATCCTGTCTCCAAAAGACAAGAAAGGGAATGGGGGGTGGAAGGAGCTCAGTGCAAAAGCCCTGGGTTCAATGCCAAGTATTTCAAGGATAAAAAGAAGGCTCAATGCCTTTCCCCTGAGAATGGGCAGGGTGAGTTCTTGCACTCACGAGAATGAATTAGTTCTTGCATGAGGGGGTATAAGGGAAGGCCAACCCATCAGCTTCAGCACACAGCCATGTCCCCTCCTCTTCTCCACCATGAACTAAGCAGCTCTCAGCCCTCACTAGAAGCTGAGCAGATGCAGGTGCCATGCTCTTAGGTCTCCAGAACAAGGTGCAAAATGAATCTCTTCTCTTTATCAGTGACTCACCCTCAGGCATTTTGTTATGGCAACAAAAAAATGGGAGAACACAAGGTTCTTGCACATGTCCCCTTGTGGGACCAAAAGTCCAGTGAAATCTGAGACTCAATGATTTTATGAATGCACATTGAGAAAGCTCATATTCTTGCTGACAGAGGAGTAGATGTGGGAAGATTTTGTATATCTATATGGTTGGGAAGTAGAGGTCAGTGCCTTCATTTCAGGACCTCCTGGCCTAGAATTTCATCAAAATTCTAGGAATTCATAGACAAGGCTATGTTTGCCTAATCACAGAGCACACATCCTCACAGAATGCTTATGATCCAAGGACCACTTTGCTTCATCAGAACCCTAAGTGGGAAAAGAGACCTACCGATCTAGGGTGTCTGCAGCTGGTCCCCACAGCACTGGTGCAGGCTGCTCTGTCTGTGCTCCTCATGGTTTGTCCTTGGCCTTCTTCTGGAACATCTCATTTTTCCTCATGCTTTTAACTCATGCTAGTGAGTCCAATCTATTATCTTTAGCACTGATCCATTCATCCGATTACTAAATGATATTTTCACATGAGTGCCCCAAACACATTGCACACCCATCACACCACAAATAAGCACATCTTCCTCTCCTCCCTTCTCCCCTCCCTCACTCTCCTTTCCTCACCTCTCAGGGAATAGCGTAGCCACATTCTATCCAGCCACAAAAGCCAGAAATACAGCAGTCTCCATTTCCCTTACCTACTCTCACTCTTAATTAAAGTTTAAGGAAGAACAAAGAGTGGAATAGAAATTTTTGAGGTGTGAAAAATTAAGGTGAGCAAAACCTTTAGAGGTTTATTTTACAAAGTAAATGACAAGGAAAAAAGATTATAAACCAATAATGAGGCACCACTCCAATACTGCAAGACAGACTTCCTGATGAATAACAACTGTATTTCAAATAGATAAAGTATGACCCATTATCTCTTGATCATGGAAACATGTAATTTTTTCTAAAACTGAAGATAAGAATATATACTGACTGGTGCATTCACTTATTATAACATGCACTTTGCTCATAACTATGATTAAAACTTGTATAAGTGAGAATAAGTCAATAATGACAGCCCATTTTATAGGTTATTACATACAAAACTCAATATTTTTGAACCAAAGTTCCAACTGTATTTTTATCTCAACTATGGCTTTGTTTCTTTTATTAAGGAGGAAAAAGCCCCAAAGTTTCAAAACAAATAACAGGAGAGTAACAATGGTTAATACACTGTGTATAGTTATTTTCACAGTAGTTTCTCAGAGTATAAAATATGGCATAAAAATTGTTCAAACAATAATCGCACAAACCTTTCTTTTCAATGAACTAAGAGACATTAGCAGCATAAATATCTTAACTATCTTGTATAGGTGTATATATATTTTTCCCTTCCTTCTTTTCTTCTTTCCCAGTTTCTCTTTCCTTTTGAACAGTTTCTTCCCATTTCACATTCTCTTTTGCACACATTGGATCTTCTGAGAGGTGAAATAAATCAGCCTCACATGTGACTTTGTCTCTTTCAGCAACTGTTTCTAATAGAATGACCAGTTCAAGTGCCAGACTTTTAATAACATCAGCATTTTCAATTTTTTATTCCCTGATGTTAAAAAAAAAAACTCCCACTGCTGTAATCAGAGATGACAGCATTCTCTGCCCAGTGACACAGAAACTATAAAAGGGTTGATTTCTGAGGTGTTTATTTTAAAAGGAAAAAGGAACTGTCAGACAGCAGCAATAGCCTCGGCGAAAGCGCCTGTCATCGGCTATGGCTCTTTCTGCCTATCTTTGACAACGATGTCTTCAAAGAACAGAAAGGAAGGAGGCTGTGACGTGACCCTGAGAGTGGAGTGGCCTCCCTTGGGATTGGACAATTACCAAAGTCAGATCACTCAAGAACAAATACTTTTGTACCCATAACCTGGCTACAAAAGCAGCCCTTTAAGAAAAAGGCTATCACAAATAATTTTGTTTTCAAAAGAGTTGCCATGCTGTGTATTTGGAAGCTTATTTCTTATGGTCTAGTTATATAAGCAATGATAGTACTTAAATGAGTAATTCCCTACAAATAAGTCAGATCAAGGTACCCCAAGAAAAATGTGCTAAGTAGGAGATCTTTAATATCTTAAAAAATTAAAGCACCTTTTGATATATATTTAGATAGTTGGTCCAATTGAACCATAGGTTTTTCACATACTTATGGTGTTTGGGAGAACCCCAAAGCCTTGTTCATGCTAAGTGTGAGCTCCAGCATCGAGCTATAGCTCATCCCCAACCAAAGACCTTACAGAAGCCAGTGAAGAGCTTTGTGAAGGCATCAACTTTTCTTGAAATCTAAGAAACTAAGAGGGCAGTGATGCATGAGCTGGGTAGACAGAGGGCCTTCAATTAATCAACTCTGTTAGGTCAAATTAGCTGTTACCTGTTTTAGCTACATACCAGAAACAAGGGATCAAAGCCGGGGGGGGGGCTTTTAAATTAAAGATCGCAAAGTTCAACTCCTTCAATTGAGAGAGGAGGAGAATGAAGCTCAAATAAGTTGGTCTGCTACAGAGAAAGAAAATAGTTTGCACATGGTCATTCAACTGCTGAATGGAAAGCTGGGTGGAAGCGTGAATTCTTGCCAAACAACTCCCTGTCCTACTGTACTCAACAACAGGAATCACAATCAAGTGCCCTCTGTGAGTCGGCAGGAAGCCCTGTGCTTCCCACCCACTCTGCGGGTTGCATCTGTGGTGATGAATTAGCCCGCAACACACAACAGCAACCATGAATGCTGACTGCTTTCTAAACAGACGTGAGAAGGCAGCCCCCTGAAAACTTCTGAAGAACTCCTTTGTGAACATAATTTGAAAGACTCTTTGGGGGCAGCACAAAAAATAAAAGGAAGCTTTTTTGTTGCTGCCTTCCCGGTGGTGGATTAGCATGGTTTCAGCCACCCCTTGAGGAGAGCTCCACACTCACCGTGGAACCAGGGAGCGATGGTGTCTGAGGTCTTCTCGTAGCCAGCTCGGAAGGGAAGCTGCTCCTCTTTGAACCACTGGATGATGTCCTCCTGGGCAGAGCCAGACACCGTCCTCGACACTCCTTGATTTCTGTGATGTGCAAGACAGTTTTCAGGTTAACTATAAGCATGCGCGCGTGCACACACACACACACACACATACACACACACACAAATATCCTCTCAGCCCTCAGTATACTGGGCTCTGAGGCCTTGGATTCAACAAACAGTTGAAAATACCTGAAGGAAAAGAAGTGTGTTGTAATGAACTCATGCAGACTTTTCTCCTTGTCATGTATTCCTTAAATAACACAACAACCAGTTAGCATTTACAATGCGTCAGGCATTCTAAGTCCTCTTGAGATGATTTAAAATATACAGGGGGATGTATACAAGTTATCTGCTGTGGCACTGTATACGAGGAATTTGAGACCCTTCAGACTTTGATACATCTGGGGGTCCTGAAACTAAGTCACTGCAGATATCCAGGGACAACTCCATGTGTGTGTGTGTGTGTGTGTGTGTGTGTGTGTGTGTGTGTCACAGAGAGAGAGACACAGACAGAGAGAAATCTAGAGACAGAGAAATAGTGAGACTGAGAGAGTATTACATACATTCCAACAGCTAGTTACATGGGCTGAGCCAATGGAGGGGTTTGGCCCCCTGCAAACTACCATTACACAATTCCTTAAGGCAGAGAGAGGAAAGAACATTAATCTGTCACTTGACTTCTAGCCTTAAATGGTTAGTCCTAGGTATGAACCACTGCTGTGTTAACACATAAGATTTAAATTCATTGTTAATAGGAATTAGAAGGCCCATTAACTTCCAATTAAAATGTGAGAGCAGAACCATTAAAAAGTTGAAATATACCCCCAAAAGTATTTTCCTGCAGAGTATATAATTGCAAACAAAATAAGTCGCATGTGATATGATAAATTTCTTCCATACCACTTTTGTTATTTGATTTTCTCCTCTTTTTCTGTTTGCAGTGACCTTCCCAAATTGCTTTCTCTCTCATACTTGGAAGAAATTTAGTCCTATTAAAAGAGAGTCTTAGGGATATAAAGTACAAGGTAGAAGACTGATAGAGGATTAAGAAGGGAAAAGAAGCAAAATGCTGATTTTTAACAAATTCAATAGCAGAACTCAAGATCTGGAATGTGAGTAAGTTTCCACTACAAAAAGCAATGTTACAACGTAGTAAACATATTTCCAAGTTCTACATAACCGCCCACTGAGCTGAATTCAATTTCAAAACAACAGTGGCAAATATTTGACTTAGCAATTGGAATTTCCTGAAGAATGAGTTAACTTGACAGTCTTTATGCTTTTTGTAGTAATACACACTACTGTCAGTTACACGTCACATGTATGTCAGATAGACACATGTACACTTATGTATGGAGACATATGTATATATTATCTCTCATGATTTCTAGAACATTTTGCAGAAAATATCCTATAACATTTGACTTCCTCAAGAAGTAGACACTGCATATACTTGAAATTATATGATTAAATTTTCATAATATAGCTTCCAAATGAGATTCTTTTTCCTCCATAAAATTCTTGGAGACCACGTACAACATCACAGACACCGGAGAATCAGTCTCTGTGCACTTCTGGCTGGCTCCTGGCTGACCTCTGCCATCAAGGTTTGTAGAGCCCCAGCCTAACCCCATCTCGCCTGATGCACTAGGAGCACATCACGCAGTGTCTTAAATTGGAAAAGATGAGTTGAAAATAGCTTTTAAGAACTGCTCTTTTTCTACAGACTATTTCACTGCTGTCAATCAAGAACACTGTGCTCTAAAAGCAGTGTAGGAAAGGGACATCTGGGAAGTCATATTCTCGTGCCACCCTGGGAGACTCCAGGGAATAGTGAGGGGGTTGTACAGACAGCCCTATCCAGGCTCTGTGGTCAGCGTGCAGAGATCAGCGTAGGTGAGACAGGAGATCCACAAGGAAAACAATCACTCCCCAGACTGTCACTCTGTAGAACATGGTCATTTAGAATTGGCGCCTACATCTCAAAGTGGAACCTTTCAGTAGAGAAGTGGAAATAAAGTAGAGGAAAAAGTCTACCTTCATGTTTCCTCTGAAGTCATAATCCTGTGAAAAAAGAAATGAACAACAACCAGCTCCAAGCAAAGGGAGATTTTTGCTTGTGCTTCATTTTACCATACACCTGGCAAAGAAGTGTTTTTAGTTTTCATGGCAGAAGGTAAGGTAATAGAAAGTCTACCTTGTTCGACCAATGACTGATTTTAAATATTTCCTTTCTAAATATTAGGGTTGCAAGTGTAGTTCAGTGGTAGAGCATCTGCCTAGCATGCATAAGGCCCTGGGTTCAATTCCCAGCATCCTTAACTAATTAACAATTAAATTATCTAAAAATACTGTAACACGAGTAGCCAGGAAAAAAAAACTTCCTCTTCAGTAGACATGAAGCGTAGGTGGTTTCTGCTACACTATCACTGTACTCTTCTTCAAAGGTTTGCCCCCCAAATTGTTTTCCTAATGCCCCCACAACCTAGGAGGTCAGCAAATAGAGAATTCCCAGAGTCTCAAAATCTGAATTTGGCTGTGCACCTCAGAACAAGGACAGCCACCAAATGCTGACTTCTCAGCAGTGAAATGTGGTCCCAGTGATGTGAAAGTCAGCAAGCCCTTACGTTCTTACTTATTCTTTTACTATGAAGAGCATCTCGAGGGTTTAAGAACCCCATTGTGTTCTTTGCCCCTCACTTGCCCACCTGCTGCCTCGGGAGGGTACAAGGCACAGGAAGTCATCTAACCGGATGCTCATCTTCACCACACTACTGGTGATACAGTATTATTGCTGGGGATATTTCACAGGTAGGAGAAGGGTGAATGCCACTTCACATCTCCCAGAAAGGGTCAGAGGTGAGGATAAAGACACGAGCTGGTCCTGCACAACTCAGGGCACTTTGAGCTTCACTCAGCACATCTCAAAGCTTAGATGGCTTCTTACCCGAGAGGCTTCGGGGGGCATCCCGCTGGGGTGAGGAACTGGGGCTTGGGTGGAAGGGGAGGTCTTCTGGGCTTCTGTGGAACACCGGGACTCTGCAGCCCCTCGCCACTTCTTCCTCTCTGGGACAGCCTCTTGTAGTCTTCCCGGGCTTGCCTAGCCAAGGAGCGCCTCTTCTCATCAGCTGCTTTGGATTTTCGCACTAGAACAAAAACAGGGTTTGAGAAGGGCCATTGTCAGCTCACCGAGACATGAGGAGACACAGGGATGCACCAGAGGAAGTGGAGTGGCTCCGCGGAGACCAGCACCTGTTTATATTAATGAGAAATCACTGTCAGTGCTAGGGCTTACCCAACAGTCACTGCAGAATTCCTCTCTTCATTTGGGAGCCAGGCGGTACTTTCAGAGGCAGAGAAAAAAAAGAGCACAAAGGGCTAGAATTCCCGCTAGTTGGCAAGACTAAGTGATGAACCCCACCTGGGCAAGGATTTAAGTAGGCAGGGGCAAGGGACAGTGAAAGGCCAGGGTTGCATCCCCTCACGAATTCGTGTTCAGGGTGCAGTGTGCGCTGGGTCACTAGCAGAAATCTGGTGGCAGGATCACTCAGCACTATGGGGCAGGGGACAGGGCAGAGAGCAGTGAGGCTCATTACGTGAATCAAATGTGTGTTGGCCTGAGGAGAAAAAGTAAAGCATGCTGAGGTACGTTCTAGATCACGGTAGAACATGTTGGGACCCATCAAGCTTACCTCAAGGCTGCCTTTTGGTATCACTTTGTACAGAGGGCATTTAGGTTATTTTAGCCACATTGAGTTAAAGACTAATTTAGAACAGAAAATAATTTTTACTGAGTGTATTTATATTTCAGGCATTATCAGTCAATTTCTGCTACATTTGACTTCAAAGACACAGCAAAAAATACCCCAGTATGGGCTGGGGTTTAGCTCAGCAGCATAAGCATCTGCCTTGCAAGCACATGGTCGTGAGTTCGATCCCTGGTACTGATAAAAAAAAAAAAAATACCCCAGTATACTGGGATTTCAATGCATAGCACAAGGTGGCCACTGAATGGATTCACAAAAGATATTTTAATGGCATTTGTTGGCACTGGAAACTAATTTACAATTTTCAATGTCCTACAAATACTGCCGCTGTTCTCTGAATTACCTGCCTCAAGGGTAGTTTAGGCTTCTCTGTTCATGATGCCCTAATGCTTTCTCAGACTTAATTCCAGCACCCTGATGCATGCTGCACTAGGCCTGCATCAGCATTGGTTTGTTCCCCTGTGGGGTTTATTTCTGGCAAGGCCAGCTCAGTGAGAGGTTGCTGGGTCACAGGCACTAGTGAAACGTAATACACATAAAACGTCCGCCTCTTACCCTTAGTTCGTCACACCACAAAGTCCTATGTATCTAAACATTGCACTATACCCTGTAAGAACAATGGGTATGGGGAGGTTAAAAATAAAATGAAACTTTCAAATCCTATATTCACTGCTGAAAATTTAGGGGGGAAAAATTCCAATCAGAAATGAAAAAGAAGTAAAGATTCAAATAGCTATTTTAAAACATTTTAATAAGTACATATTTGCAGTATATCGTGACTACATTCCTCAAGGGGACTGGGACACGTACTTAATACATCTTAAATCTCTTGTCATCCTTTTTCCTTCTCTTTCCCTCCCTCCACATCTTGATTCCTTTCCCACTTGAGAAAAGTCTATCTCCCTACTTCCTATTGCCTATTTTTTATTTTGCACTTTATTTATATATTGAGTTTCTCATATAAGAGAAACCATGTGATAACTAAGGTTGTGTGTCTGATTTACTGTATTTAGCATTATGGACTCAAGGTGCACACATTTTCCCACAAATGACTCAAAATCATCCTTCTTAGGGTTGCACTGCATGATGTGTAAATACCACTTTTTTTATCCATTCATCTGTTGATGAACATCAAGTCAGCCTTCAAGATGTAGTATTATGAATTGGGCCACTATAAACATGGATATGCATGTATCACTGAAATATGATGTTTTTAACTCTTTGAGGAAGATACCTAGAAAAGGAATAGCTGGGACAACAGATTTTCTATTTTTAGTTTTTTGAGGAATTTCCATACTGATGGGTGATTGTGCCAGCAACCAACAATGAAGAAGGGTTTTTCTTCAGACAACTTCTCCAGTATTTGTTATTGGTTGATTTCTTGAGGACAGCTATTCTTTCTGGAATGAGATGGAATCTCAGTATTTTAATCTGCATTTCTCAAATGATCAGCAATGTAGAGTATATTTTCATGTAATTATTGGTCATTGAATCAATAATATTAAATCCTACTTCTCCAAGAAACCTTCAGTTAGTAACCTTTCAGTCCTTTTCCCTCATAATTTAGGCCTTTAAAAATAGTGATTTTTTATGCTATTTTATAATGTTTTACTTTTGCAATCTAAAGAGATAAAAATATATTCTAAAGTCATTAAAAACTCTTCCAAAGATGCTTTTCATAGCTAGATACCATTCTATCACCTAGTTATATCATTGTTGTGGTGGTGCAAAGATGAAGTAAGCATCAAAAAGAACTCATAAACTTTTGAGTAATCACTCAGCAAGAACATTCGGGTACAATTCAGTGTCAAGATATCTCTCAAAGACTCACTTTCAGTCCTTCTCAGATCGATCATTTTAGTATGTAAAAGATTCAGCTGAGAGGCTCAAAGACGCTCCTGGGGCCCCTGGGTACTCACAGGATGCCTGCCACTCCGAATCTTCTTTCCAGTTCTTACAAATCTGCTTGGTTTTCTCTTCATCTATTTGTTTTATTTCTTCATCTTGTTTTACCTTCACAGGTTCTTTTTTCTGTTTAAAAAAATTTGAAACGGGCACTGGTGAGCAAATCCAATAGCTTCCTGCCTTCATGGGAGGTTACTGGGCAAACCTGTCTCCCACTGAACCCTGGGCAAACGGGGAGGCAGCTGGTGTCAGCAACACTGGAAGCTGGTATCGCTGCTACCCGTCTGCATTCCAGAAGGGACCTCACCAAGTCTCTGGCAGGCTGTTTTCCACGAGTAAACCAAGGAAGAATATTTGGTAGAGATAGAATGAGGGCTGAATTTTAGAAAGTGTGAAACAATATTAAGAATGCAATGAACAGTCCTTTCCCTCAGGTACAGCGCTCAGCTGCTCCAAATGTCCCTCCCTGAGGTACACACACCATATCACAGCACCTGTGTAAACACAGCTCTGCTGGGCTGATGGGTCCCTTTGAAGGACTGCACATTCCCAGAGCCGTCTCGGCCAGGTCTGCACATTCCCAGAGCCATCTCGGCCAGGTCTGCACATGATCTGCAATCCTGTGTCCCACAGTGTTGCATTACACACAACCTTAAGTGGTTCAAAAAGGAATACTTTTTGTTCAAGACCAAGCAGAAAAATATTTTTTTTAAATGACCTTTGAAGCCTGAGGATTTAGCTCAGTGGCATAAGCATCTACCCAGAAAGAACGAGGTCATGAGTTCGATCCCCAGTACCAAAAATAAAACAAAATAAAAAAAATAAAATAAAATGACCTTTGAAGAGGAGAAATACAGAGTAATAAATGTGAACGTCCTTTTTCAAAGGGAATTCTGTTTTTTTAACCATAGTAAAGTACACATAACAAAATTTACTGTTTTTACCACTTGTAGGTATGTTGTTCTGTGACATTAAGTACAATCAAGGGGGCTCACTTCGTACTAACGACAAATGCATACAACAAATCACTTAGACCTAAAAAGTTATTATGTTTTTTTAATCTGGATGCAGCCCTCTGAGCATTCATAACAAAACTGAATTTACAACCTGTGAATCAATAAAAGCCTTGGTTAGCTAAGTAATAAAGCAGGCTGAGCGAGCCAGCAAAGCCTGACCTTGTGTCCTTCTCCTTCACAAGGGACAGGACTTTTTTATTCTCTCTGTATTTTCCTACAGAAAGATAAAGGCTTCCTTGCTGTGAAATTGTTTCACCAGAACTAAAACCTAAACATTGATGTTGTAAAACTTGAGTTTGACCACCGTGGGAAATGTAGTGAAGATAGTGATAATTTATACTTCAGATGTAACTCAACTTTTGCGCATCTTCTATTTTTCTCTTCCACTGTTTTCCTGCCTAGAGTTAACCTCCTTTGTTTGCCAATACAGTGCATGATACAAACCAGAGGTCCGCTTTTGGTGCTTGAAATGACTCTTAAAATTTGCAATCGCTTGTGGAAACTGTGAGTCTGAAATACATAAAAGTGTTGCTAACAGTTTCCAAGCTTGAACAGAAAGAACTTAAAAGTGAAGCTCGGTTCATCAGATGCCTAAGTATGTATTTTTAAGGGACTAGGAATCAGAGTTACAACCTCAAACTAGGATTTTCATGGATGTCGTGGCTTAGGGTTGCAAAAACTTGAAGTGAGAAGGATGAAGGAGGAATAGTAAGTGAACAAAACTCTGGGCAGTACATGGTTCAGTGGTGCTGCTCAGATGTCTGAGAGTACCGTGTTTAGTAAATCTGCTCCTTTTTAATCTGCAGCATAATTACAGGGCACAGTGGGGAAGGAGACAAAATTAATGAGCTTCACAGAGCAATAGCAGATGAGATCTGGCACTGACCTCTCTAGTTACTCAATCTCTAGAGCAGGAAGCTCTGTTTCATTACCTAAGCTCTAGAGAAGATTCAGAAGGGATCTGCTTCATCTCCAATCATCAGGTGCTCCTCAGCAATGTCAAGCAAACTCCAGCCTCAGCGCCTTTACCCCAACACTCCCTTGGCCGGGAGCATCCTTTCCCAGACGGCCACGTCAGGCCCTCCCCCAGCCCTTCCCTCTCTGCTCTAGGGTCAGCTTTTCCCACAGCTCTGGGAACCCTTCTTTAAAACACCCCTTCCATCATCCCACAGCCCTCCTTGGACCCTGAGTTCTGCTTTGGTTTTGCCAATTGCACTTAGGATGGAGTGACTGTAGATTTAGCACTTGTCTCCTCCACTCAGAAAATAAGCTTCCTGCAGACAGAAATTTTATCTAAGTTGTTCATAAAATGTGTCTCCAATTTCCACATCAGTGCCTCACACCAACAAGCACTCAGTACACATTTGTTGAATGAGTACATGGATTAGCTTTCTTAACTGACCTCACTTAAGATCATATAATGTGACCTGAGAAGAGCTACTGACAATTTCCTTTGGTCCTTTATTGCCATTGTTTTAGAAAAGATATGTACAGCTGTCAAGTACCTACAAGTGCGTGGTTCAAGAATCTTTGCAAATATCAAAATCTCTGTATACTCAGGTCCCTCATATACCATATACTCTAAGCCATCTTTTATAACACCTCATACAATGTAAATGCTATAAGAATTTATTATATATTTTTTTTCTTTTTTTGAGACAGAGGCTCCCTAAGTCACTAGGTTGCCCCGGCTGGTCTTGAACATTTGTCTTCCTGCCTCAGCCTCCTGGAGTACTGGGATTACAGCCCAGAGCCACCACATCCACTTTATTAAACTGTGTTGTTTAGGGAATAATGACGAAAAAAATCTGTGGACAGACACAGCATTGTCTTCTAACATTTTTGATCTGTGGTTGGTTGAATTCCCAAATGTGTAATTCATAGATAGAAGGCTCACTGTTACACATACAGGGAATAGTATTCCAAAATTTCATCATAATTTCTTGAAATCTCAAAACTGCAGTTTACCCTGATCCACACACATCCCTGTGGAAAAAGCAGGGACTCCATAGGACTGGGTGGGCAAGCCCCTCTATAGCCCAGTCCCAGGCCTGTGGCCATTCAGACCCTTCCTGTCCTGCTTTTTCAGACTTTCTGTGGGTCACATCCAACTGAAGTTCCTAAGTGCAAGTGTACAACTCATTCACTTTGCTCAGTGTATGATCTGCCAACAAAAGGCATGGTGAGGAGGGGCTTGGTCTGCAGGCAGAGCATCCCATCTGGATGGACAGGGGAGTGACCAAGTGCCTGCTGCAGCTCTGGCTCAGTGGACCTGGGCAGCACAGATGCTGCTCCTTCAAGGGTCAGGTTCACGGAAACACAAGCAACTTCACTGGAGTGCGCCATCTGTCACTCTGAAATCAGTCTTCCCTCCACATCTGCAGCGGCCCAGGGTCTCACCTCTGCCTTAGCTCTCCAATGAGGAGCTCAGCGCTACACCCTGCCATCTGCTCTTTCCATGACATCCAAGAAGTTCCCAGCCCGAGATAAATGGGTAAAGATGGATAGCTGTATTTGCAGTTTTTAAGACAGATTTCACATTCTGCTGCTTCATTTCACTTCTGTGAGACTAATTAACTAATCTGTGACACGTTTGTGGAAATGGCTGTGCATTTAGCCCCCTGAAGACAGAATGTAAGTCTTTTACCTGGTAAAATCCATATGCCTTCATACGATTGATAGAATCTGCCAACATTTGTTGAACATTTCTTGAAGAACTGGAGGGTGACTAAAATTAAATGAAACACATTTTTGTAGCACTTAGAGATGTGATGCAATTTCAGAAGCTACTCTGTAAATGCTTTCCTAGTTTCTACATTCTCTACTGCTGCCCACCATCCTCAGAGCTGTATCCACCAAAATTTCCCCTCCTAGTGGTACCTGAACTCCTGAGCCAAACCTGACCTGAGCAGCAGGCCCACGAAGCCTTAGCATCCTCAGTTAGGGAGGGCACAGACATGAAGCACTGCTGGAGAGCCAGGAGCCAACAGTTTAGTGTGTCTCACTCCTGTCTGGCTGTGGGGCCTTGCAATGACTTCTAGACACCGACATTACTCCCTAATTTAAATTCCCTTCATGCTTGATCTCTACATCCCGTGTTTGTTCAGGTAAGAGAAATGCCTTAGTCTCTAGCACTTAGATATATAACATCAGACCTCCTTCTAGGTCTGGAGATATGGGTGGGACACCCATTTGGAGCTAGGGAACCCTGCCTGTGTCACACCTCTCTTCTTTCCCTGCCCTTATGATAGGTTGATACTGCTCTAGTTTCTCAGGGTTTCTCAGCAGGAAACTTCCCAGATCCGTTTTCCTGGATTCCCTAGTGTCATTCCTCCCTGGCATGCACTAACCTCTCCGGCATTGTGACCAAGCTGGCAGGATCACAACAGGTACCTCTTAAAACTTGCTCAGTTACACAAGCTGCTGCCTTTCCCCTAAGCACTGAGCACAAGCTAAGTCCAGCATGAGTAGCCATGAGCCCCATGGGTAGTCCTACATAGCCAACCACGACCCACATTACCATGACTTATATGCCTTATGCCTGGGGACTCTTTCTTGTTTTGGCACAGGTCAGAAATCATTAACAAATTTTCAGCAAAAGGTCAGTATCAGTACTCAGCAAGGAGCCCAGAGGGCAGTGTGAGGTTACCACCATGCTGTGTGGAAACCAGTGTGGCAGACCGCCAGCTCTCGCAGTAATGCCCCTTTTCATAGCAGTGGGGTACATGGCTACCCAGCTACACTCCTGCCCCAGCAGTGAGGGGTAACCAGGTGAATAAATTACCTCAACACAACTGAATTCAGGTGAAAATTGAATTTGCTATTTCTATTCAAGCCCTTAAAACCTCCTTCACGCACTGCTCCAGGCTCTTTCTCCCTCCTTGACTAGGAATGGTGACAGCAGCCATGCCACCAAGGACCTCAGGGTCACCAAAACCTGAAACCATGAATGGTTGTGTGGGGCTCATCCCTTCTGAGCCAGAACACACCTCCTGCACTGATAAGAGAAAAAGTAATTTGCATTGTGTTTTGTCCATTGCACAAAATGGGTTGGTTTGCTTCAAAAGTTCACCCAATGAGACTATCCACAATAAATGGTAGTGGCAAGGTTTGCGCTCTCTTCTTAGCTATTCCAACCCATCACAGGTGGCTCAATAAATGCTCTTTAACAGATGATTACTATCACTAAAGACCTACTATGGCCAGGTGCTGTGTTAGTGATTTAGTATTTTTAATTCAGGTAACATCTCTGAAGGATGGGCAACATAATGCCCAATTTTCAGATGAAGAAACTAAGACTCAGAGGAGTTCATAGTCTGCTCAGGACCACACAGCTGCCTTGGGTCAGAGCTTATGCTTTTTCCACTTTGTGGACATTATAGTGATAAGAAAATGAGGCATGGATTGGAAGCCTCCTCATCCTTATTACTTGGCAAAGCAGTAAGCTGAGAGGTTTCTCAATCACTATCTACCATTTCCTCTCTACCTTTTTTCATTATAATATTAGGAAAGGATGCTTAGTTGCTTTTCATCTAACATAGACCAGTATGCCTAACCAGTTCCTTGATTCATGAGCAAGTGTTCCAAGAGATTTTGTACAAGTTTGTGAAAAATTCAAAATAACTTGAAAATCTTTCAAGACATTTTTAAAATAAGGACTGTAACTGTGAAAACAAGCTCCCTCTCCTTTCCTCACTGATCTAAGGTCCATGGGGATGGCGACAAAGATGACCAACTTCTTATATGTTCAAAACAAGGAGGCAAGTAACCATCCTCTCTTGACACCTCCTCACATTTTGCAGATAAGAGTTCCAAAGATGCTAGCTGTACTCAGGATCTGAAGAACCAGGAATTGTTGCTAGAGTTTGAGCCCCAAGTGTCCCCCAAAAGCCCACATCACTATCAGGAGATAGAAGTAAGGTGTAGTGAGAGGTCTTTAGGTTATTAGGAGCATGCTCATGAAGGGGACTGTCAGGTCCCAGCTCCTTCTCTGTGTCACTTTTGTTTCCTGGTCAGGAGTTGAGTGGCGCCTTGCACTGCTATATGCTGTCACCATGATGTCCTGCCTCACCACAGGCCCAAAAACAATGGAGCCATTCATATGTGGAGTGAAATCTCCAAATCTGTGAACCAAGATAAACCTTTTCTCTAGGAAGATTGACTGTCTCAGTGTTCTGTAGTGGTGGAAAGCTGACCAGCACACCTATGTAACAAGCAGACTTGCTCCAAGATTTTTTCAGCAGCATCTTCACTGTGTTCTGCCCTTAAGCTCTAAACAAACTCTTAGTTGTTTGTTGAATTAGCACCAGGACAACAGGCATCTGACAGGGGTCTTCTAAGCCATGTACTCAAAATGTTTTCTATTTTATCAAATATTCCTCCCTGATATCTCTTATCAAATTGGATCAATTGCATGGGTACAGCACTTTAAACACACTGCACCAGTTACTCTGTTCCTCAGAACTATTCCTTCAACTGAATGACTCATCTCATGTACACTGCCAACATTTTTTCACACCACTGGCTTTTTTTTTATTTTAAAGAGGATAAACCAGAATAAAACCAATCAAAACAAACCAGCATAAGAGATACAGGACTTCAAAACATTATGAAGTCAACAACAGTTACCATAATGCCTTTTAGCTGCAGATAACTTTGGACATAATAAAAATCAAACAGAACAGAATAGAAACAATAAAAACAAAGCAATGAATGCAATAAAGGACTTTAAAACAAGCCTATAGTAAATCCAGAATTGCTACCATAATACATCTTGCTATCTTTGAATTAGCTGCACATACCATTGGATTTGACATAATCAAACAAAGCAAAAGAGAATAAAACCTAACCCAACAGAACAGTGGGAACTATGTAGGACTTCTAAAACAAGACCATAGGGAATCAACAATAGCTGCAATCCTCACAAGGAGATCTCTGCTAGATGTCACACCGTGTGCCGATATACTTTGAACCTATGATCAGACCACTGGCCCTACACCTGTTATGTTAGTGAAACAACAAAGCACCACCTAGATAGCTATCATCACAGCCTGTGTTTCTCCAGAGAAGCTGATCACTTATGGTGGGGGGTGGAGTCGGGGTGGGGGCATTGGTACTTCTTGTTTGCCAGTCCACATGCTGGAAGGGCTGGAGTCTGGCTGTTCCAGTCCAGAAGTGGCCCATTCATGGTGCTGGTTCCTATACTGGGCTTGCTTGCTGGTGCGGCTTGTTCTCTCTACCTCCGGTCCATGAATGGTGCTGACTCACAGGGAAAGAGCTGGGGTCTGACTGTTCCAGTCCAGCAGTGGCCCATGCATGGTGCTGTTTCCCAGACTGGGCTTGCTTGCTGGTGTGGCCTTGTTCTCTCTACACCCTGTTCACCACCACTGGCTTTTAAAAACTTACCTGAAATTTTTTTCTTCTCGTTGTGTGTCTTTTCTTACTAGCCCTTTCAACAGGCTCACTGCTTTGGCATTTATATTTCAAGATTATTAATATTCTTACAACAACCCCAAGCTAAGCACAGATGTGTACCAGACAGCATGATGGAAGGACTTGAGGTCAAGGATTGAAGTGATTGCCATAGAAACCATGTACATGTGCTGGGCAGGGATACCATGTATTCTTTGTCTATGAGGTTTTAGATTCTGTTTCCAGCGCACCAAAGTTCAACAGCTGCTTCCTCAGGAAAAGAGTTTTAGCATAGAACTGGTAAATGTAGCAAACACCCCAGAGATGGATGCTTCTATTCAAATACTTCCATATGTTACAGCATTCTATGAAACCAAAAATATTCACCTATACCAAGAATAACATTTATAAAAGCTCTGCTTTGCAAGGTGACTTGAGATTGGCCATTATTCTAAGGTATTAAAATAATATGAAGAACTTAAGACTTGCACAAAGCAGGTTCATTCAGATATATTTCCAAGTTCTACATATCCAGGAAATGCATCAATTACAATATAACATATTGAAAACAGTGCGATCCTAAAGAAATTCCCCTTAATAAGACATATCCAGTTTAAACAGTGATGAATAACAGAAGGAAACTAACTCAGAAAGACTACTGCCATTCAAAGCATTCCCAAAGGAGAATCAAGGGGGTCCTTAGAGAAGGTACTATGTCCTCCCTGAAGCATCCATGTGATGCTCTTTTTCAGGGACTGTTCCATGTAGTTATGCCTACACAAAAAGAAAGCTACCTGTATAATTTCAGCTTACAGAGCACTTTCAAGTCTAATACATCATTTGACTTACCTATCAGGTGTCAGAGTAGGTAAGTATTATCCCTTTTCCAAAGAGGTGAGGTGACCCATTAATAGATAGGAGAATAGGGACTTGAACCCATGTCCCGGCTGTGTCTAAGGCTTGCTCCTCCTATGGGGGTCCAGACAGAGCCTGGGCATGTACCTACATCAGCCTCTACCATCATCGTCCATCTGTTACATTAGAGATTTTGGCAGCTGATGAAACTCTAGAGGCAGGGCTAAGAAAATCTTACCTGCTTCATATTTGCTGTATTTGAAAATAAACAGTACTGTGAATATTTATGCAAAAGCTCCCCAAAATAAAAAGAGAAAGTGAATGCTAATAACAACAGGAGAGAACCTCCTGCAGACTCCAAGTTAGAATGAAGACCCGATGAGATCTGGGAACATATCCTACCCAGATTGGCCAAAGGAGAGTGTCTTTAAATACAGTTAAACTCAGAAGCACAAGACTTCAAATCTACATAAGCAAATAAGTTACAAACAGATGTTGCTGGCATCAATACCACATGGTTACAAATTATTTCACCAGAGAACAGGTGTCACATGAGAAGGATTATTTTAATTATACTTGCTTTTAAAACTGGTTTGGAAAACCATTCATCCTGGCTCTTAACTTAATAGTCACAGTGTTTAAAAGTAGGGTTGTACAGTCAGACAAATGCCAAGTGCCTGTAATTGAAACTAAACCAGGAAATTCCAATCAACAGAAGTTTTTAAGCATTCAATGTTTGTGCCAAAGATGAAAATGGTAAATTGACAGAAAAAAAACAAGAGTTTATTTTTGAAAAGGCAACACTAAGTATTTACTCAGCCCAGGTCTTACACTTCTGAGATCTGAAACACTCCTCAATGGGATGGAGATTAGAATAGTAACTGCCACAAGGGCAAATAGCAAGCCGGTTTGGCTCACTGCTGTCTGAACCATCAGCAGACAGAACAGGGAGCTGCACTCAGTAGGGACTCATACATACTTGGTGAATGAAGAAACATGTTCTCTATCATTAAAAGATACACAATGTAGTTTACTATTCATCAAGATAGTCTATACTGAGGTATTATGAACACCAATAGTCTATAACTCATTTTGCTAACCAGGTCCCTGAAATGATCAGATCTGCTTCTTCCAAACCATTTTTAATAAAAAGACAGCTTTCTCATGATGCCTAAAACACTAATAAACTGAGCATACCATGATGCAGCTTTTGTTTCTGCAATAACAGGACAGGGACAATAGAGTTACAAATTGTGCTTTGATGAAGCTACAAATAGTGATTGGGGAGAGGAAGATTTTCCTAAGGCCAATAGACTAACATGATGAAAAGGAGGACAATAAATTTAAATTTTATTTCTGAAAATATGGTACCTGTTCCCTATGGAGTAATTATACTCAACATGAATCAGGACAATAGAGACCTGAGGAAATCGTTCCCTTTTTCTTTAATATTGTTCTGTTGAAAACCCGTGACAGAGACTACTGAATACTCTCACTTAAAAGTACAACAAACTCGAGCTGAGTGAGATGGCTCATGCCTGTTACTCCTACACTCTGAGAGCTGAGGCAAAGGATGGCAAGTTCAAGCCCACCCTGGGCAAAGCGCTGTCTCAAGATTTACAAGAGGGGAAGGAGGATGAGGATATAGCTCAGTACAAAGGCCCTGGGTTCAATCCTCAGTACCCCACACACACAGAGCAAACACTAACATGATGTGTGACTCAAACACACACCTTTAATAATATATCTCTTTATAGCTGAGTTCATTTTGAACACTTAAGAGTATCAAACTGTCACAACAGATGAACATAAGTTCACCTCCATTACACTTCCCTCCAGCCCCCAAATCAATGCACAAGCAACAGACTCGGACAGCAGAAAATGCAATGATACAGAGCTGAGAAAAGTGCTTCAGATATGGAAGAGTTTCTGGGGTCACATGTAACATTCTCATCCATGAAAAAGGAAAAGAAGATAGGCAAAAGAGATAAATGCATTACTAAATATAAAGTATAAGTACGAAGCAATAAAAGACTGTTGAGAGAATATTCAGTTTTCAAATCCTTACTGATTCAGACAATTTGATGCAATGGGACATAGAGATGTAACTACAAATAATAATAGAAAATAATTTATATCATACATAATATGTCATAAAATAGTGTTTTCATGTATAGTGTTTCATTTGATTCTCACATTAACCTAAAGACATGAAGCTACTGTAACCTCCAGTTTAATTGCAAGGAGTTAAACAACTGGTCTCCAAGTGCTGAAGCTGACCTCAACTCTCCTGACTCAGGACACCTCGTTTTTCTTCCTAATACACTGCTTCCAAGAAGTTACACAAGTGAATCATTGCAAATGTCACTTGCTATACAGTTGTGGGTTAAGAAGATAGTAAAAAAAGAAGGTGAATTATCACCTTTGTAATACACAACTCTCCAGACTAGAAATCCATTTTCTCTTTTCTACCTGACACTGTTCAGTTTTTTATTTAAGATACTGCTTTCATTTTTTGTTTAAATCACAACAGCCTAATGACTTCAGTGCTAACATTTTGTGACTCTACATAAAATTTTGTCCTACAAACTACCATGACACTCTGTTGTCACATGCAAAGTATTTGGGGAATTGTATAAGGCTCTGATTGTGAGTCCATTCTCAGATCAGTATAATGAGCATAAATTTTCCCCATCTGTGTCTATCGGGTATACCTCAATACCTTATCTCTGGCAAAAATATTGAAATGCTTCCCTCCTGTGTACTAGAGGGGAAAATACATCACGGAAAACAGTTACTGGTTGGGGACAGGACCGTCTTTCTTCCTTCTTTGTATCCAATTCAATCCTCAACATTCTGGCTTTTGTTTCAGAAATGGATTTGCTCACTGTGTTCTCTCTGGGGTTCATCATAAATGTTCACCTGACCTACCGCGGCAATTTGGCCATCTGCAGACTGGATCCAGGCCAAATCACTTTGGCTCCACCAGGTTCAGGGTGCCTACGCTAAGGTTGGGGTGCAGGCTTATCTTCCTGCTAAGCTTCACTGCTCACGGCTGCCTGGTCACCTTGAACAATTTTTTTCTGGTTTTTTTTTTTTGTTGTTTTTTTTTTTTTTCACTTTAGAGGAAGCCCAAGCCACAGGCAACCCTAAACTTTCATTGCTAAGCAACAGCACTTTGACATGAATTAGTAACAAAAACAACTCAGCATAGTCATTTCTGTTCTTTGAATGAAGTTGTCTGTTCTTTGAAACTTGCTTTTGAATCACTTCTTTATAGAAACAAACAACTAAAATCCAGCACCCGGAAATTGCTGGTTAATTACTTGGGAGAAGAGGTGGGGAAGAAAGCAAACCTAAGAGGAAGTTCTTTGTTATGTCTTAAAATTATTCTACAGGTGGCTCTCTAACTACTATCTATGTATAAGAACACGCTGTTTGAGTTACAGTAACACTTAAAAACATAGCTAAAACCCACCGCAGCTTCAGTGTCACGTGCATAATCACAATGTACATTTTAGCGGAGTGTTTCTGTTATCATTTTTTGTCATAGCGAAATGACAGACTTAAAAGCAAGTATGAAAGATATGGGGAAGTGGGGAAATTGCACGCACGTGTTCATGTGTGCATGCAATATGCTTCTGGGTGTGCCTTTGTGCTGTGTTTGTGTGGAGGAGCAGGGGAGTGCAGAGGCAAAGGTCTCATGTCTAACTCCGTTTGATTAAAGATGTGACTGAAAAGACTCTTGCTCGAGGCTTTTTAATATGCTAGCTGCAAGGTCTTTTTAAAAATTCTTTATTGTAATGGTTTGAACTCCCAGTGTTTGTGTTCTTTTTAATCTCCTGTTTTGTTGGGTGGCCAACTCTGAAGGCCATTTCTGTAAGCATAGTAGAATAATTCTCTGGAGATAAAATCTAAAAATGAGCAGATACACTTTCATTCAAGGTCCCCTTCAGGAGCAAGGACAGTTGGTCCACTGATTAATGAGCTCTCAGCCTGTAAATTACCCATAAGCAGACTAACACAAAGGGCCTTATCTTTGAGTTAGTTAGCATCCACTGCCTTTCTCCCATCCACGCTCAGCCTGCTCTGTTCCCTCCCGGCTTCTCCTGCTGTCTACAGTGACAGTCCCTAAGGGCTGCAGGTGCTGCCGGAGCTCCTAGTTCCCCATCCAACTCCCCCAGCAGGGATGAGTTGTTCCCACGGTGTCTCACCTGTCATCTTCTTTGCATCCCATTAGTTCCCCATCACACTTGTCCTTTTCTGGGAATGGATTCTGCTTCCCCACCTACACATCTCCAAACCTGGCTGAGGACAGCTAAATCCTAACCACCACCTCCAGTTCAGTGACAGGTCCCCAGGCACACTGACTGCTGCTCCCTGTGATCCGCCCAGAACCACAGCACTCTCACGGAGTATGGAGCACAGTATCATCGCTGAGAGTCCTTAGCTGCGTACCCCTGGCAAAGACAAGGCTATGGCAGGTATTTCACAGAAGGCAACAGCTTCGTAGTGGAAAACTTATATATCAGTTCTAACGTGGGTATTATTTCAGCCTCCTCTGCCTCAGAGTGGACAAACCAGCCAGCCTCCCTTTGTCTCCAACTAATCATCTGAGAAATGAGAAGAACCAAGCCTGGGCTCCAGATAAGCACAGCATCTTACAGTTGAAGGACTTCAGAGGACTTCAAGGGACAATATGCCCCAAGACGCAGAGTTGCCTCTAAGTACAGAAACTGCCATTGCCCCAGACTAGATGTCTCCTACTATTATGCCAATAGTGCAGTTTCCAAGTATCTGGCCCTTAGTTGGGAAGCCTTAATTTTGGATGCATGTTTGGTAAAACACAAATTTTAAATTAAAAAATAAAAATCCTTTGGTGGTTCTGGAGATTGATTTCTGAGTGCTGTGTTCCTCACCCCACCCCTTTCTCTCTCGCTCGCTTTTGAGACAGACTTACTATGATTTCTAGACTGGCCTCAAACTTGCAATTCTTCTGCCTCAATCTCCCAAGCAGCTGGAATTACAGCCTGGGCTACTGCATCTGGCTTTAACATCCACTTTTCAAAAATCTTTTGTAACAATTACCTTGAATGGATCAAAAGATGCTCTGATACTGGACCTCAAATGTTCTCAGCTTCATAGGAGGGAGTTAAATAACTCTGGCCAGGACCCCAGAGTTCTTGTGGCTATCAGGGTAAAGCAGAAATTCTCTACTCCCAGACCTGGAAAATCTTCCACTGCTCTGAAGGGGCCGCCTCGAATGAAACCACTGCCTAATGAAGCTGTATCTCAAATTACACAAATACAAAATAATCCAAAAGCAAACCTACAGATTGGCAGTTTAGAATTCTGGCTAAATTTTCAGGAACCGTTCTATGGAGGAAAGAACGTGACTCTACATTTTTAAGAAGTGCAAAAAGTAGCTATTTCCCAGGTGAACCAAGAGAGTTTCTGAGCAGCAGGTAAGAAGGAGGGCTGTAGTGGAAAGGACCTCCACATGCGATCACCTCCTGACCACTGAACATATCAATTTGTGCTGTATTCACAGAACTGATACTGAGTTAACCTTGACCTTGCACATCACATCCCTGCCCAACTGCTGCTTGAATATGAAAGCCCAGACCTCACAGTGTGGCTTATCAATGGAAACTACACAGAAACCCCAAGGAACAGCCATCAGTGATATAAGAAAATATTAGATTCTCTTCAGGTCATACAGGCATGGGTGTTGGTTTAGAATATGTGTGTGTGGTGCTAGAAGGAAGCTTGTGAGGAATCCTCTGAGCAGTAAGATTCCAATGGGGTGGCTGACTCTTAAAGTATGGTTGGGCTGCCTGGAACAGTCTGACAACAAGGATGTGAGTGAGGCCTTGCCCTGGCTCATCTGTAAAGAGTGTGGTAATCAATTAGTGATGTCTGCCCTGATGCAGGCACAGGAAGTTCCATACTTGGGCTGTGTGGCTGCCACACTATGAGAAATCTAATTTTGTAGATAAGGAAACCAAACACTTTCAGAAACGGAAAAAGAAAGTCCAGCCTTTCCGACTACACTTAATCATCATACTTGCTCTCAGTATATTACCCAAGCTCAGAAACAATCCTTTGTCGATACTCCTGAAATCCAAAATCTCTGAAAATGCATCACTCATAGAGAAGACAAAGCCTCACCTGAACTAGCACAAAGCTATTCACAGTATTCACAATGTTTGATTATAATGTGCTGTCTGCACTTTGCCAGTGGGTATATATTATATTGTAGATGCATAGTATTTCTTTTATAAAACCTTGAATAATCTGAAACATGAAATACATCTTGGTCTAGATGTTTTAGATTAGGGATGGTAGATCTGGACTGCTGGCCATTTCCTAAAGGGGTTACAGGCAGAATGATCTTCTCTCCCCAAAATTCAAACCCTAACACTCATAACCTAATAATCTATTATGTTATGTGGCAAAAGGAACCTTGCTGATGTTGATTACAAACTACAGACCTTATATCAGGGATAGTATCCTGGGTTATCCCACAGGACGATCCAATCACACCACCCCCTTAAAAGCAGAGAACTTTCCCCAGCAGTTGGGAGGGGGGAAATCAGAGAGATTCTAGGAAAGAGGGGAACTTGATCCACCCTTGCTGGTGAGGACCACGTGGAAAGGAAAACAAGGAATGCAGGTGCTTCCAGGAGCAAAGATTGTCCCCTGGTTGAGAGTCAGAAAGCAAGGCAGTCACTGGCCCATCTGATCATCAATCTGGATAAGCCCAGGGGCAAATTTCTTTCCCCCATCTCCAGACAAGAGCCTTTGTGGCTGACACCTTGAGTTCAGCTTTATGAGACCACAGAGAACCCAGCCATGCCACACCAGACTCCTGACCTGAAGAGATCTGAGGTGAGAAATGGCTTAACTATCTGAAGCCACCAAATTTGGTTACTTGTTATGAGAGCAACCCAAAACTAACACAAGCCTGTTTCCACTTCCAGAATATAGCATCTCACCCCCCCCCACTTGGAGCCAAAGTATGTGATGGAACTGGGCTATTCTCCATGTAGCTCCACATGCAGAAGGCTCTGCAGCTCTTCCCCCTGATGTTCTGCACTCCAGAACTGAGGATTCCTTTCCCCCCATTTCTGTATACTTTTTTCACATGCCCACTCCTCTCCCTCCCTGCATTTCCCAAACCAATGGGCCCCTCTCCACCAGGAACCTGATTAAATCTTGTCTCATTTTGTGCTTCTAACTGCTTCTCTTCCCCCTAGTGGGATTAAGATTCTCGAAGTAGAGGAAGACCTTGTCTTGTGTCTTCCTCATGGTTCCATGACATCCTACATCACACAAATGGAACCCTGTGTGAGTAGATTCCTCAGAGAATCATGGGTTCTGCCAACCCAGTCCAACAGGGCAGGACAATGGGGCATGGTGGGAAAAAACTGGCATGCAGGAAACCAGGCTTCCAGTATTTCTAGTTCGAGTAACCAGCTCCTCTGATATGTACTGAGATTTGCAATTTTCAAAGCATTTCTAAATACATTATCTCATGTGATTTGTATTTACCCCCAAACTCATCAGATAAATAAGGCAGCTTGGGTTTTTTGTTTGTTTGTTTGTTTGTTTGATTTGGTTTGTTTTCATTTTGGTTTTTGGCACTGGGGACTGAACTCAGGGCCTTTGCAATGAGCTACATGCCCAGTCCCTTTTTATAATTTTTTATTTCAAGACAGGTTCTCACTAGGCTGCTAAGTTGTGCAAGGGGTGCTCAAACTTGCAATCGTATGGCAGGTATTTTTAAGTCCCCATTCTGATAGATGAAAAACGAATGCTGGAAAAGTTGATCAAACTTTCCCAGCCAGCCTTCCTGATGATCAGAAGCCCACACAGGAGGGAATTGGAAGGTGACAGCTGTGGCCCCAGGGAAGCCCCGTCTGTGTGAATCAGGCTGCTCCAGGTCTTGGGCAGTGAGATTTAATCCTGCCTGTTCCCACTGCTGCCTCACTGCCTCCTGTTGCTCTGTCTCCAGCATTTCTTGTTGAGATAGTTCCTTTTAACCTAAAGCTAAGAAAGCTAGGGCTACAGCACTCCTGCCCACAGTGGGAATAAAAGGTCCAAAACAGATCCTGAATCCTGACCCCAGCAGGGTGACCACGCAGCTACAGATGCGATACTTTCCCTGGGCAGAGAAGGACATGGATCTGAAGTGAGCAGCCCCCAGCTCCATCTCTAAGCTGTGCTTCCACAGACCATTGTCCTTGAATCTCCCAATTAGAGAATAAAAATATCTGCCTCATTCTTTCCACAGTTGCTGTGAGCCTAAAGTGATACAGTGAATGTAAGTGTTTGGGGAACTGTACAGCACCACCAGACACCCAAACACCAAGTCCCTCATCCCAGCCACTGTCACCCCATAACCAGCATCAAGGAAAATCTGCCTATTACCCCAACTAATTTGCCTGGTTCCTGGCTATGTTCTCTGTCATGTTTGCCTGCTTTCTCTCTTTCCCTCTTTCTTTCTTTCTTTCTTTCTTTCTTTCTTTCTTTCTTTCTTTCTTTCTTTCTTTCTTTCTTCCTCTCCTCTCCTCTCCTCTCCTCTCCTCTCCTCTCCTCTCCTCTCCTCTCCTCTTTTCTCTCTCTCTCTCTCTTTTTGCATTTTGTGGATTAAATCCCAGTCCTATTCATTGGTATGTGGAAACAGGTCCTCCCTGTGTTTCCCAGGTTGGCCTCGAACTTGCGATCCTTTCCTCAGTCTCCTACATAGCTCTGATTACAGGTATGTGCCCCTGTGCCTGGCTTGGCTATACTCCTTTAACGTGTAGTTTTCCTTCCTTGAAGCTGGCCTTGGCATTCTTTTGATCAGAATTCATCTTATTCAAAAAATTAATGGGTAAAGAGGGAGGACAATAAAGAGAAAACCGTGAGACTGACTCCAACTTTATGGGCCAAAGGGGACTCTGTCTACATATTTGCCTCAATCTTTTCGTAAGGTAATCAGCACATAGCTGAAAAACACTGCTTAATGCTAAGGCAGAAAGCAATTCAGTCTACTCCTATGCTTTGGTACAGATATCAGAGGCCATAATGAACTAGATGCACAACATCCTATAAGTAAGCAACTCTCCCACAGAAGCTTCTACCACGGTGAATATGCATCAGTGTTTGGGTTGAATTTAACTTTCACCCACTCTCCACAGCTCCAGGGAGACTGGATCACACCAGCAGAAAATTCAGGACTGGAGTACTCTATTGGAATACAGGACACAGTGTCTGGTGCTGATGTGTCTGGACACATTTTATTACAAGTCTAACAAGACTACTGTAGTAAATCCATAGCTGATTTTCCCTGAATATTGCTTATAATCCTAGAAAATTGGTGGCTCTTAAAATCCTTCATGGTTGTGCAGACAAGCATTATGATCAGTAAGCTCAATAAAATCTATTGGGAGATTTTTCTTTTTATAGTGCATCTTAGGCCTTGTATGACAATGGAATTTTAAAGATGCTATGCTTTAGACATCATAATTAAATAATAGCTGAAACTTGGAGGTATTTGCTGAGAATTCAAGTTGCATTTTGGAAACATCTCAGATGACTCCTAGCTCTCTAGTTTTGATTTCCCACCAGAGTTCATATCCGAGTGAAGGAAATGAGTTTTGATTTAAATATGTCAAAGTTATGGTAAGACTGCAAACCAAAGTAGATGAGCACAAACAAGGACTTTTCTATCTGCGATTCGGGGGCAAATCATGCAAACTCTTTGAATACCTGTTTCTTCACCTGTACAAAAGAAATGCTAACATTTTCCCTATTCACTTCACAGGAGTATTGTAAAATGAAGATGAAATGAAATAAACTGTGTGAGAAAAACCTTTGCAGGCTCTAAATTAAATGCTGTGTGCTTTACAAATACATACAAGGTAGGTTTATATCCAACACAACCTGATAGCTAATGTCCTGATATCTAAATGTCTGCATAGCTGGTGTGATCATCAGCCTCCCTCAGCATCCTGCTGTCAGAAAGAACTTCAGCGAACATCATGGGTGATGCTGGAAGATCTCTGACATGGGGAAAAATGGAAAGCAGAAATGTAAAGACGCTTCACCTATTTATTTCCATATTCTTTGTTCCTAAGGTTTCTTCCCTAACCCCTAACTCTTTCTATTTGGCCTTAGATAGACCTGTAAGGAATAGAGCAATGCCCCTCTCCCTGTAATATCTGCATTATGCTTGAATGACACCCATGGTATCTAGTTTTTATTTTAATCTTTTGAAAAAAATTTACTAGAAAATATTGCAACTCAAGTGCAAAGGGGAGTATATATTTCTAATGCTCTTGAAGGGGGATTTTTTGTTGTTGCTGTTGCTTTTCTTTTTAGGTTGTTGGAAAGGGAGCTGCTGGGGATGGGTATTAAACATGTTGAACATATACTCAGCCTGGGAAAGCTTGGGTGCCTCACTAGCCTATGAAGGAAGTCTTCAGGGCTGAGCCTGGGACGAAACACAAATTTTAGAATTTTGTACTAAATATTTTGAACCTCATATGTATATCACGTCATGAAGCTTCTTTACATTTCTCATATTAATGAGGTAATCAAGAACAAAAGTTAATGTTAAGGAGTGACCTAGGTGTCATGTCAACCTGAGTGTGAATAAGACCTTGGTATGTTGCTTAACTAAACCTAGCTTCAGTTTCCTCATCTATGAAATGAAGAAATACAAACAGACTCTTATTTATAATGCTGTAAGCATCAAATGAGACACTCATCTAAATGAGACATTTAGATACCAGGACATTAGATATCAGGTTGTGTTGGATATAAACCTTGCCTTGCCATACAATAACTTTGGAGCCATATTAGTTGTAAGAATACTACCAGCTCCCTAAAAGTAGTCAGGACAGATAACTGTATCCCCATTTGGCAGCTTCAAAGACATCAAGAGCACACACAATCACTGTGATAAGGCTGAAGTTAAACAACTGCAAATCCCCCATTAAATCACAGTATAATTAAATTCCTGGCAGAAAGGGCACTTCATAATAGAATTTTGTTGTTCTTTCAAACTATAATCCTAGCAGCAAATTATGTTTGAGCTTTCTGAGTCACCTGGACTGTAAGAGAATTCGTAATAGTTCTGAGTACAGAATTCTATTGTGTTTGAAAAATAAATGTCCTCCACAATCACAGGCAGATCCATGAAGCCAAAAAGACACTGATGGTTTGATTCTTTGAAAAAAAGGTAGGGCAGGAGGGCTCAATAAAACAGAATGCATATCACCAATACGTCAAATCCAGTCCAGTGACCGGCTTGCGAAGTAAAAGTTTACTGGAACACATCCAGGCTCATTCATTTGTGTTCCCAAAACCTACACTGTTTACTATGTGGCCTTCTACAGAAAAAGTCTGTTGACCTCTGTTATAGAAGGCAGTTAATGAGAAAAAAATTCAGAAACTATCTTTAAATACCCAATTGTATTTCTAGAACTCTTAGTACACTCAATTCCATAAAAGAGAGGTGCTTTATCTTTTGCATGACATAGGTGAGCCAATTCTCTCAAAAATGAAACAAATGGCTGGACTTCAGAGGTAGGAGATATTTTCCCCAGGAAATCCAGCTGATGGTCCTGATCATGTTCACATTTGTCTAATGGCTCCAGGGTCATCATGTCCCCCTGTTGCAAAATTCTGCACATTTGCAGGTGTACAAGACTCACTTTAGTTTTCTCTTCTCTGAGGGTTGGTTCTGGTGTAGATGTTGGCTTCACTTCTTCCTTTTCTGCTGCTGTCTTACATATATGATTTGGTGCTGGCAGGTTGTGGTACTGTGATTTTGTTTCCATGCTATTGGTGAATTCATCAGACTGAGTTTTTCTGAGGAGAAATCACAGTGAAATCAGCAAGAACATTCTTCAGCAAGGACAGCTTCTCTATACTACATGTATAGTTTTAAACTTTATGAAAACCAGTAAGTGACTGCTGGTTATAGTGTTAATAACCTGCCAGGATCTTTGCTAGGTGCTTTAAAGACATAAACTAAAACAATAACCTATCAGGAAGGCTTTGCTATACTTGCTTTATAAAGATGCTCAAAAAAAAAAAAACAATCTTGTAAGTTATCTAATATCTTGCATGGGAACAGATGAACCGAGGTCCTCCCAACTCCTGGGTGAGAAGCTAGATTGCTATAACACATCATCTTCCTATGATCAGCAGCAAATCCCTCTCCCCATTACCTCCGAATGTGTATTTACAGTTTTAACAACACGGGACTGAAACAAGGTCCTCATGTCAGTTCCAATTTCCATCTTGCCAGCTCAGATTAGGCTGTCCGTACCACTGCCCTGAGACAGAGGAGGCCCCAAGGGAACACATCTTTGCAGAGGCCACCTGCTAGCACAGAGGATCACCACCTGCCTCCGTGTGCCCTCCAGGTCACCTTCCTATATGTATAGTTGATTATGATATATCCCTTTCAAAACCTCACTGCCCACAGGAAAAGATTCTGACCCTTGTATCCAGGCAACTGAGGTGCCTCATAGTGTGGCCCCTGTTCTCCTACCACTTTCCCACATATACTCTCAATACCCCAAAGAACTTACCATTACCCCAAAAGTTGTTTAAAGTCAAATTCAGGGCTCGTAACTGTGCTGTACTGTCCATCCTGACCTTCTGTAGCTAGAAACAGCTTATTCTCCAAGGCTTAGCTTGGAGTTCACTTCTCCTGTGGATCAGGATGCTAGACCCCTTCCTAGTCTAGGTTACTTCCCCACCCACACCTTAATCACAGCTCACAACCAGCCTGCATCAGATGCAGTTGGCTCTGTATCTTCCTGTTTCTCCTCCTAGACAAGAATCTCTCTGTTCCTGTTTGAATTCCTAATGCCTGACACAAGGAAGCATCTAAAGAGCTTGTGTATTCAGCTGCCTACATCTAACAAATCTTCTTTGGAGGCCTGGAGCTTGGATGATCACTGTAGTTCTTACTGATGTTTCTGATGCCCTACCGTGAAGCCTGCACTGCTTGCCCCTGGTTCTATGAAGCCAGATGTCATCAGTGGAGAAGCTAGCGCTGGGATGACAAGTGGCAAAGGAACCTGCTGATGTGAGAGGATTGTGAGAATAAAGGGACTCACTGAAAATAGGAAGACGCTTTCCAGAGAGAACCAAAATGATCTTCACAGCCCTCTAATCCCACCCTGCTCTTCCTCCAGATACTGTGGGTCAGAGGCATCCGTGCAATGTCTGTAAAATCTGGCCAGTTTCTCACTGGTTTGCAATCTCCTACCTGAGCTCCTCCGCTTCCTTCTCTGCTCTCAGCTGCTCCCTCTCAGCAATGATCTCACTGCAGAGCACGTCGTAGGGTTTATCCAGGGGGTGTTCGCCCATCACCCACACCCACACTTCCTTATCAGCTCCCAGTTTCCAATGGACTGATTTGCCATTCTCTGCAAACAAAACAAGATTTGATTTGAACAAATACCTGCGTTTGTAGAATGCTATTTCCCAGTCACAAAGGGTCTGGAGGGTGGGGGACTAAATGAGGCAAAGCATTTCTAATCTCAGGAACAAGCAGCATTCAGAGGTACCAATGGTAGGGATGGCAGTAAGCAGTGGCTGCAATATTCCTATTTTTTAAAAAATATCATGGGTATGGTCTTTACTCACGTTCACTTTGCAACTGAAGTTGATAAAATGGAAGAAAAGCAGTCCTGGTATGTACTATCCTTTAGGGTAATAGGGCTAGCACTGGATAGTACAACCTCTTAAGCCTAAATCTAAGAACCTCCCTGTAAGCCAGAATCACACGCAGTTGCTCAAGCATTTGGTGCTTGCACAATCATTACAGCCTTCATGGGTGCGTGAAAAGTATCACTTTAGAGTCAGACTGGCTTGCGTTCAAGTCCTAGCCCCGTCACCTTCTAGCTGTATAACTTGGACAAATTACTTAATAGCTTGAAGACTCAACTTCTTCACCTGCAAAATGGGAAGACTGATCTCTACTATCTAGGAATAATGTGAAGACCAGATAGGCTAGTGATGACAAGTACTGCCCCTGACACCTGCCACATAATAGGAGTTCAATGGAGGTTAACTGCTATCTTCAGCCATCCTATTATTTACTTATATGGCTGCCTTGAGATTCACACCAGCTTGAGAGAAGATAATACCAGCAGGTAGTGTGATACCTGGTAAAGCTTCTTAAATAACCCTTGTTTACACCTGGCCTCCAGGGTCGCATTACAGTCTGGCCCCTGTGCTCCCGAAATGCAGCCACACAGGCCACCAACCCTGAGACCAAAAGAAGGTGGAAGGTGCTTAGCAGAGGCCAAAAGGAACGATCTGACCTGCAGACTGAAAGGTCTCAGGGTGGACACACTCAGGGTCACTGTGGTCCACATTGTTCTGGCTGAGACTCTAAGCCAGGTTGAGTGTGTGATACGGGGCATACATGCTTGGAATAATACATGCTTGGCCAGGCTCGCTAGTTAGAAGTTTATCCTGGGATCCTGTCTTGTCTTCTTACACTGAAAAGATCCAGGTCGCTAATGAAAATTGCAATGCATCGCTGACTTGTATCATTCCGTTGCCTCAGAGTGCATCACAAAAGCAGGCTTCCAGTCCAGACTCCATCTCTATTTTGACATTTTCTGTTCTTCTTGGGGGGGGGGGTGCGGGGAGAGAATGGATGCTTCCTGCATTAGAGCTGTCCAAGAAAGCTCTAAACAGAGCATTCAAGGGATAAGCAAAATAGACCCAATCTCCACTACAAAAGGGATTCAAATGTGTCATTCATAAGGAAATGTCCCTGCCACTGTTTTCATGGGTGGAGAAACAGCAAAAGTGGAACCCAGGTAAGGAAAGAGAGATCCCTTGCTCCCCGGTGTGATTGGGCCCTGGTGCCAGCACTGTTTCAGAAAATGACAAATGGTTCATTAACCACCGAAAGCTGTCATACTTCATAAAACTCCCTTTATTATACATTCTGAGGGCAACTAATAATGTTTTTATTATGTCCACCTCTCAACCTTCACCTAAATAACTCTACTCATATGTAATTTTTTGACAGCAGGAGAAAGACAGTCAAAGAGGACAGTGGCAGAGTTCCAGGGTAGGCAAAGAGGAAACACCATGATATTCTGCATCTCAGCTAACACAGCCCTACAAACTGTTCCCTGGCACAGTCTCCAGTGAGTCCTGCAGTGGGCAGGCAGCAGAGACAGCTCAGGAAGACGTCTTACCCGGGGTGGGAGAGAAGTCCCAGGATTGCCAATGAACAGAGGAGGGTGCTTAGTTGCTAAGAGCAGAGAGAAAGGCATAGAACATAACCAGTGTCCCAAAGTTTTAAAAGCAAGGCAATTGTGAGAGCATGGTGAAGGTAATTCATGCAAGAAAAAAGAGAACTAGATGCAAAGTGTGAGATTTGGCCAGGCACTCAAACTCGGGTTTTTGGCAGCATGGCCCTAGTGGGAACAAAAGATTCCTCATTTCCAGGAGCTCCACAAATGTCAGACTTCAGAGGATGGAGGAGTTTCAGTAGTTTCCCAGTGCTTCCAAAGTTGCTGGAGGATAAGGAGGCCATTCTAGCTTAATGGAATCAACCAGCTCTGACACACTCAATTTAATTGCAAAATGAGAGAAGGACTGTTGAGGCTTTGCTGGAGTTCATTCTACATGGGAGATACTGGGTAGAATTTCTACTATGAACAAGATGTATAGCTGGGTGTGCGGAGGATACAGCAGGAATCACACAGCTAGGGCCATTCCCCTTCAAGTAGCTCAGAGCCTAAAAGAAGAAGAGCAAAGCATCAGGCTGCTTGCATAATGATTTTTGGGTATCTATGAGGCGCTGAGGTAGATGCAGACTAATACTTACAATGAGACAAACCAGTCCTTGCCCTCCAGAAACTTACATTCTAGTCAGAGAACTTTGCAAAAAGACAGGAAGGCTCGTGTGGCTGGATTCAAGGACTCACAGATGATGCCAGCACTTAGAAACTCACTAACTGGGAGGGTGGTGGGGTGTTGGGTGGCAACAGTGACATCAAGGAAATAAATTTGGTTGGAGAGTAAGATAATGAACTGCTTAGAAATTCACAATGAATCATTTACATTTTTTTTATTTTACTAGAAACCACATGGAAACATTGGGAAGGTAACTAGAATACAGAATCAGAGTTCAGACGTGACACTGAACTTGGCTGTGTGCATTTGGAGATGACCTTATAGATGCTCTCCAGAAAGCCAGAGGCATAGCTGGGTTCACAAAGAGAATGAAGCCTAGAAGGATTTGGAAAAGCATGTGCTTCATTCAGGAGGCAAAAGAAAGGGGAGAGAAATGAGAGTCCTGGTTAAAAAAATAAATAAACCAATAAAGCAGGGCATTCTGATTCCCAAACAATGAAGTAACATGGAAGGAGATGGGAGACGCAGCCAAGAGAGAGAATGAAGGGATGCTATGGACTGAGGAGGGTCTTACTTAGCAGTGCGCTTCAGAAAGCACAATACCACAGACCCCAGTGGGGACAGGAGACTGCTGCAGGACAGAAAGGCTGATGAAGCCTGGGGTGCGCAGCAGGTATATGCCGTGGAGGGGTCTGTTAATGAAGGGAACACAGGATTCAGCGCTGTGCTCTGCAGATATTCCCCGAGCACCAGATGTGTTGTAAGAATTGCACCATAGGCTGAGAGGGCAGAGAATGGAATTTAAGATCAGAGATGAGTGAAAGATTTTCTTACGTAGAAGAAACACAGAAACCTGGGTTGTTGCAATGGAAGAGAGAAAGGGTGGTAGCAAACAAGTCAGGGAAGTGACGGATAAAAGAATAGGTAAAAAGACAGTGCAGAGAACAGGAGTAAAAGTCTAGTCTGATAAAAGCTGAAAACAGTATGCAGAGAAGCACGTCTTTGTCCCAGTGCACCTCTTTAAGGTAAAGTATAAGCCGGGTGTGGTGGCGCACGCCTGTAATCCCAGCACTCAGGTTGAGGCCATAACTTTAAAGTCAGTCTGGTGACACCGTGAGACCATAATTCAAAAAACAAACAAAACAAAAGTTAGAAGTGTAAATGTAAGGGATCCTAATGAGAGAAACACTAAATCTTTTCCTAAGTTAACACCGTCCTGGTATCCTGAATTTTCTGTCTACTTCGCCTTGAAATTATATGCACTCTTAAATCAGAGGATGTGAGCAGGGGACCTTTTCATGGCCCTTCAATTTAATTAGAAGGCCTCCCCACTTTTAGTCCTTATATCATGTCTATGCACTGCCGTGCTTTTCTAGTTTGCTATCTCAGGTTTCTTGAAAAGGTCCTCTAAAACTACCTTTTCTAGAAAAGTGTGTCAGTCTGTTTAGCACCACACCTGAAAGAACCTCCAAGCAGTGACATGGATTAGCATCTCATTCTGCAGAAAAATACACTTCTGAGACATTTTCCTTGCTCAAAGTGAGTACGAAATTTCTAATGGGGTCAATGTTGTAAAACGTCACATAAAAATGGGAGTGGCACATACCTTTGGCAAGGCAATGGCCAGCCTCTGGCCATGCTGTAATACAGTTTGATGCCACCCTCAGCGCTGGTGTCTGATTTATCCCCCACGTTGCTGGCCCACAGGAGTATAAGAGGGAGAGAGCCAGGCAATCGTGGGGACCACTTCCTGGGCAGGTGAGGGCCAATCTTAGGCCCTGAGACTAAGGCTACACCTTGAGAAGGAAAGACCTGGTCTCACCATGACCACATCTAACTCAGAAGGAGAACCAGAGTAGATTGTGTGTGTGTAGAGTAGAAGGAGAGGGAGAGAGACCAAGAGAGAGCAAAAAGACCCTCTACTCTTCCCATGAAGAGAAAGCAAGGACTGAGGAGACAAAAGCCAGACAGAATCAATACTTGTATCTCATATGACATGTCAGTGTTGTAGCAAAATCACATGTTACAGTCATCCCTTTATGGAAGACTGGTTCCAGAACCCTCTGTGGAATCCAAAATCCAAAATCTTGTCTAAGCTGGGTCTATAGCCTAGGGGTAGAGTGCTTTCTTAACATAGGCAAAATCCTGGGTAATATCCTCAGGACTGAAAATAAATAAATTCACAGACAAAAATAAATAAATAATTAAATAAATAAATAGACAAAATCCCCAGGTGCTCAAGGCCCTTATGCAAAATGATGCATTACTTGCACAGAACCAGTGCTCACCTCCAGGATACTTAAATCATCTCTAGATGACTTATGCCCTAATTCAGTGTGAATACTATGGAAGTAGTTGCTACAGTGCATTTTTAAAGGAATAATGACAAGGAAAAAGAAAGTCTGTACATATTCAGTACAGATTCAATTTTTTACAGGTATTTTCTATTCTCTTCGGTTAAACCCATGGATGTGTAATGCACGAATACCAGGGGTTGACTGTGAATACAGTGGGGGCCTCACCAGTGCTAACCTAAGTACAGTACCCACCAATAACAAAGTTGTTAAAATACCGTTTGATTTCCTCAAGCCACTACCCCAGCGTGCCAACCAGTGTCTTCTATTCCTCTGGCCTGTCTTTTAGGAACCCACACCCCAGCACTGACCCAGAAACCAAAAGGTGTTTTCTGGCTGGGATCCCAGTGCTGTGATCACATCCCTTCCAACTGCTTGATGCCTGTGCCATATCTGTGTCACTAAACACCACCTTTGGCCATTATCAACCCGATTTTATGATCAGGCCACTGGAGCTCAGGGAAGTTAAGAAACTCTCCCAAGATCATAGAGCTACTGAATATTAAGGTCAGAATTCTAGCTGGTCTGCACAACTGCAAAACCTATGTTTAGGGCAGTGTTATAATATGTTCTCCAGACTGGGACACTGAGTATGAACAGGGAGCCAACAGAAAGTGATACTGAGATAGAAAATGTAAACAGGCATCTATGGAGCAGGCTGGGATGTAGGGTCCACGTCATGCTCTTCCCATCACATTGGAACGCAGCAGGGGACAAAAAGGCTACATCTAGCCTGGTGTTCTTCTTAGTGAAGGCCAATGCCAATTCCTATCAGGACTTCCTCAAATTACTTGCTACTCTTATTTTCCCATTGTTTGCTATCTTGGATAACAATCCTGGCATTAATCACACCAAAATCAATCTGTAAAAATTTTGAATAATTTTTATGCTTATTTCAGAGACAGAAGCTTGAGGAAGCTACAGGATGTTCCAGTTCTTGGAAACCAATGGCAGGCCAGATAAGTGAGACCATCAGCCAGAATAGTAGAAGGAAGCATTAGAACTGAGGGAGGGACCAGCAGAATCATGGGCTCAGGGGCCAATGGGGACAAGTTCAGTTATTATCCAGAAATGGTAGAGTCAGTGAGACAGGTGCTAAAGCAGGAGAGAGATTGGGTTCTGTGGTATAGAACAGACTCGGCAGGGAGCCGGACCTCAGTTCAAATCCTTCTTCCAAAACTGATTTATAAAATTACATCTAAAGTTTTTTGTTTTCTTCTAGTACTCGGGGTTATCTCATGGCCTTTGCACTAAACTCTTCCCTAGTGCTTTTATACACTTTCAGTCCCTTTTAAATTTTTGTCTTACTAAGTCTCTGAGTTGCTCAGGTAAGAGGCCTTACTTGCCAACATGATTTTGAGTCACTGGCAGGTAGATGGTGTTTAACCTTCAGTGGCTTAAGAGTTGCCCCTGGGAGATAACATAGACTCTGAACATTCACTAGAGGCCCGTGGAGCCCTGGGAATGTGGGGACAAACATTAAGATCTGTGAACATCGTGACATGCTAGGAAGATGCATGTTGTCTGTCACCTCCTGTAGAACATACATATTTAATCAGATAAAAAAGAAATAGGGAAAAAACAAGAGACCCAGGAGGAAGGCCAAAGGAGAAGCTGAGAAACACCTTAATAGAGTCAGAGGCAGTTGTGGAGAGGAGAGATCTAGAACTAGATTCTAGAGCCAGGGATGCTGCCAGTCTCATTCCAAGCCCAGAGTCCAAGAGGCAGGGAGGGAGGATGTAGACACTTCTGGTGTCATCATTTTTTTTTTTTTCATGAAGAGGGAGGGCTTTACATAAAGGAACCTGGCTGTGGTAACAATGAGAATCCAGCAAATGAATGTTCAAAAGTTCGAAACTGTCTTAAGGGTATACAACACAGCCCCTCCTGCACCCAGCACAACTATCAGGTCCCATCCTGTTGCATTAGATCCCATTCATTCAATCAAGACCCAGGGAAATTAAAAACTGGGAAACTTTCCAGAAGTAAGTGTGTTTTCTATTTGCGTTATCCAATGAAGACACAGGCAAAAGACTCCACGGCAGGGCCCCAGAGCGAGCATATGTATTAGACATGCACAAGGCACCTTCAGACAACAGTAACTTACTAAGCCCCGGTTAAGCTTGACATGTACCATACTCTCAGAGTGTCAGAGTGGGATAATCAGACTCTAGGTCTGTCGGAACTCTCAATTACCAGTTCTTTGCCCTGGGCGAGTGAGTGAATGGCCCTGCGCTTCATTCGTCTTATTTATTAAGTGTGAATAGTAAGTCATGCTTCAGGCTTGGCTGTTGTTATTTAATGAGATAATACATTAAAAGCATTCAGCCAAGGGTCTGATACACAGCTTAATAAATGCTAGCTGGAGCAACCAGGAGAGTCCAGAGCTACACTATCCAAATGTAAATGACATACATAATTATAACTTTCCTCGTAGCCACATTAAAAAAAAAGAAAGAAACCAATGAAATGAAATTTAATAATATATTTTGTTTTATCCAAGACATTCAAAATATGGTCATTTTAATACATAAAGAATGTATAATTCTTTGTGTGTGTTTTTTTTTACCTTCCCTCCTACCGAGTCTTTGAAATCCAGCAGTCTACACAAATGGCACAACTCAGCCCAAACTCAGGCTACAAACACAACAGCCATATTGCCACAACACTGGGCAGCAAAACCCGTCCTTTAAGCTGTACCCTGTCAAGCACAGCAGCTCTGCAGCACTCTCCCACTGTAAGAATCACTGTTCCCACTGTGGAAAACAGAAGTGAGCTGCTGGTTAAATCCATACTCCTGGTTACTCGCCAGCCTCTCCTACGCTGACTACTAAGAGACAGCCATGTTCCTGTCTTATGCGATACACATACACGGCGCCCTGAAATTTCACCATAGTGGTCTACATATTTACAGAGGGGAAAATGAAAGACCAGATGACAGTCAACTTCTATGTGATAAGCAGAAGAGTGTTAAGAAACAGGAGATTGGCACGCGCTGTATTTAGTGAAAATGACAACCTCCAAAGCCATAACCTGGCTACAAACTGCTAAGGGAACACAGAATTTAACAGGGGTCTCAGTGCAAACCAGGGTCGGGGCAAGGATGGGGAGGCAGAGAGCACAGATGTGAAAGGAGGAAATGCATACAGGAGGGCTCAATATCCAAAGTAGGTCCACAACTCAGACAGCAGCTCCAGACAGCACCAGTCAGAGTGATACCACCTTGGATGTCTGAGGCTTTATTTCAAAACCTGAGAAAGATGGAAGCATAGAGAAGACATCATTTTTAGGGGAAATGGGGGAAACTTTTTCTGTTTCTGTCACTAGAAGTGGAATTGGTCTAATGAAAACTATACTTTTCCAACTGTTAACAGAGTTAAGGGATAATAAACCTTTGACCCAAAACAGTGATATAGCTGTCACTGTGCATATTAGCATACTTTTTTCATTCTCATTTGCCTATAAAAATAATGCAGGTTTTCTGAGAGGAGGATTCAAAATGCAGAAAGGAAAAATTTAAGCAAATTATTATCTTAAGTTATCACAAGAAGTTTGCAACACAGCAAACACAAGAAGCCCTACAGCCCAATAAATGACTTTAAGGGCAAGAGTTTTTAGCTCTGCTCAGACACAAATGTCACCCCACCACACCCACATATTACATTTACCATGAACATGGTGCACAGAAGGGGCTCAGCTGTATCTGATAAACTCTCACTAAGGCATGCAAGGGGATGTATGAACCAGTTTGGAAAGACAAAAGGGTTATACTTCAGGTTGACAATGTTACTTATCGAAGGAAAATTCTGTTTTGCAGTGTACAGTAGGAAATCAGGCAGATTTGGGGACATGTTGGTGGTGTGACCTTGTAACGTATTACTACCTTCCCTGATGCTGGGTTTCTCCACCAATAAATGTGGATAATAAATACTGACTTTGTAGAAATTGTGTGAAGACTAATGGATGCAAAGTGTTTCACATAGTGTATGAAACATCAGCAGAAGCTGTGATATCGTTTATTTTATATTATAATAACAAATGAGATACTCATATTCGTTCCTTTATCAGTATAAATGCTCCACTGAAAAAACACTGAGTGAAAGACAGTGTAAGGTGAAGGTAACTAAACTGGCTTTTGTTTTGAACCTGTGTGTTTATACCAAGCATGCAAGTAAGATTTTTTTTTTTTTGAGTTTCTGAAACCCTGAGTGATTTTTATAAAATTTTGCTTTTTTGTTTGTTTGCTCGTTTAGTTAAAAGTAAGAAGAACTTGGTCTTCCATGCCTCTGCAACCAACCTTGGAAAATTCTATAAGAGAAAAATTTAAGCAAGGAAACTGAAATTATTATCTTAAGTTATCACAGGAGAGCAGTTAAGTTTTTAACAGCTTAGCTGATCACCCACAAGAGAATGTATGCAGTGTGGGGCTGGGGAGAGGAGAAATTGTGCAGGCCTTTGTGTGTGCTTTTCAGTGTCCGTGCATGTATATATCAAATCTCACAGCCCTTGCAGCCTCTGAAACTACAGGGCTTCCTTCAGTCACAAAGGAGTACAGCTGAAAAATCCAGTCCCTCTAAACAACTCTGAAATCCTCCCTTAAAGCATAAGAAGGGATATTGTCTAAAATGGGTAACTCAAAGCAAAATCTCTTGTGGTCTAAGAAATGCAAATGAAATGACTGTAAAGATGCTGATATAAATACTTTGAAGGCTGGGATTAGAACATGGAGTATCTACAATAAGGAGGTAGAAAAAGACCTTTCTAATTTAATATCCATCGGATCACACCCCAAAGGAGACTGGGAATGAAACCTAGTGCCTCATGCATGCTAAGCAAGCACTACTGAACTACACTCCAGTTCCTGGAGGTGACTTCTGACTGCAGCTTAAAATCCATCTTATTTCAAGTAAGAGATCTGCATATGGCTATACAACTCCATGGTAAGTTCTGTGTTCACCTGCACAGTATCCAGGTGAAGTGGAATAAACTGGACTACTCCAGCCCCAATAATATTTAGGATCCAGCCACCGAACTGCAACTCGTGCCTGGCTAGCTCACGATTGGTGTGAACCGTTACAAGCCAGGAGCCATTCTGCTAACAGAGCAGAGCTGTGGCTAGGTTTACCTTTCTTTGGTCTGGATTTCACTGGCAAGAGCTCCTTTCTTTCCATGGCTGCTTCTCTTTCTTTCCATCGCCGTATCTGCTCCTCCCTCATCTTGAAGAACAGGATCTGTTTCTGCTCCTCGCTGAGCTCCGCCAGAAGCTCAGGATCTATGTACATGTCCGACAGTATCTGTCTCAGCATCTTAGCAGCTCGGGGGTCTTTTACACCTGTGGCAAAAAAGTTCCTGCAAGTGGCTTGTGGGTGTGCTCCACCAGGACTGGCACAGACTTCCTCAGAGCCTCATGGCCCCACAATCTTGGCTGGCTCAGGGACAGAAATTCTGCAAACTGACTCCTGGGAGCTGCACCTTGTCTTACACGCTGCCGCCGTGCGAGGAACCTGCAAAGAGTAACAGCCCAGATCAGTCAGCATTAAAATGCAAAGACACTGGGCAGAGACAGGCTTCCACATAAAGCCTGCAGGAAATACGGTATTATTTTTCATTTCAGGGGGAGAAAGAAGAAAAGCTGAGGTATACTTTGTTAAGAGTTTGTGTAACCTCTATCCCATAATTTCCAAAGATACTTGTATCAAAAACACTGAACAAATCCTAACTTTAAACAGGTCAATCTCAAGGAAACAAAAATTTAACAGATGTTTGGCCTTCTCCCAACTGAGCAAACACATTTATTACCTCAGAGCCTATGAAACCACCAACTGTAGGGATAGGAAAAAGAAAAAACAACTAACCAAAAGTCACAGGAAGAAATTAAAAGGCTCTCTTCAAACAACCTATTTTAAACAAAAATACTATTTGTGAGATTTCACACTGGCACTTAACCCAAACCAAACCAAAACAGAGCCACGCTCAAGGAAGATAAAAACGGAAATAAAAATCAGACCACCATGCAATTTCTTTTTTGCATTTTCCTTAAAAGTAGTAATAAAAGGTACAATTGTGAGCTTTCAGCTTCACAGAAGGACACTGTAATTTCCAGGCAAGCTACTAAAAGCATGAGAACAGCACCCGTACCGGTACAGGAGAGAACGTTCATGTTTTCTGGAAGGGCACCAGGTTTTTAGGTGCACCTTTCCAGATAACCTAGTTTAATAAAATCTAAATTTACAGATCAGATACACTGGGGGAAGGAAGAGGTCACAAGGTTCATAACAGAGGAATTTTGACTCATAAAAGTTTTCTAGAAAGTTCGTTTAAGAAGCTATGGACATGGGTACACATGGCAGTTTCAGAGGTAGGAGGAGAAGTAAGGGTAGGGGCAGCACTAGGTCTCATTCTACTTTGCACATTTCTGCTTGGCTCCATTACTCCTGTATCATAGGAAGGAAATTACGTGTATATTTCCATTCTGGAAAAAAAGTTTTATTTCAATGCCACGGGACATCAGAAGTCTTACTGATTCAGGATCACCTAGGTTCTAAGAAATCAGCTGCCAGTTTGGTGCTTATAATGTTTCAATAATCTCCCCATCTAACCACACCCTCCCAAATATCTGTTTCTCCATGCTAAATCCAAACACTCTTAAACATGAGACTGACTAGTCGCTCAGTCATAGCCACAACACTTTTGGTTCGTCGTATTTCTTTCACCTTGTCACGCAGCTGAACTTTTATGCTTCCATTAGTGCCCGGAAGCCTTTCCTCCCCTTCCTCCTCCTCTTGCTTGCACAGTTGCTTCTTGTATCTCTCAAAATGAGCATGTTCCATAGGCTGGCATCAGAGTGCTTGATACTTCATTGACACTACTTCTTCCTACACCCTACACTCTCCCATAGCATTTGACTACCACAACTCAAATGGAACAATATATTAAGAGAACATTAACAAAAAATAAATAAATGAATGACAGCAATGTCACTGACTCTAACTCAGTCAATCATGCCCCCTCCTAGACTCCCTAGATAACATGGTGGTATTTTGCTTTGAGATTACCCTCAAAAACTTTCACTGCACAGAAGCCATGTGTGGTAATGATTTCTTGACCTACGGGTTTTAACCAAAGCCAGTGACTTCTTGACATTCCAGGAAACATTCTTCTGTGGGCACATTCCAGCACTGCAAAGGTTGACTCCCACAGGAACAAAGCAGGATAGAAAACAAGTCACTGGTGAAGTGTGAGGCTGGTTCTCTGTTCCCCACTTTGAATGGGGTGAATCCTACTCCAGGGGTGGGTAACAACCTTTGATTCACACTGCTCCTCTCTCCCTTGCCCAGAATGCCCCTGGTGACAGAGCCAAGGCTTCCTGCACCAGGTACTCCCTGGAGCGCTTCACATGCCTTAACCCACTTGAATTCAGTGGCACTTCACAGAAGTGGAAGATGGAGCCCAGAGCTAGCAGAGGTGGCAGCATCACTCTACACTTGTGTTGCTGTTGCCCACAGCACAGAAGTCTTCTCTGAGAGTCTGACCCAGAGCCAGCAAGCACATCATCACTTTGTGGTGTCCCTTGTGAACTTCAGGAGGATGACCAGCAAATCCCATGGCAAGAGGACTGCTGAATGGAAGGCATCTGACTCAAGAGCCCCTCGAGGCAACTGCCTCATCCCAACTGCAGGTAAGCGTCTACACATGGAAAACACCCCACCCAGGGAGGACAGCAGGGCACTGATGGCCACAGCAGCCCTGGTGTGGATGTTCATTCAGTCGGCACTTATTCCACCAGTGTCCCCTTCCCACCCACCTCCTGGAACAGAATGAAGGGTACAGCCACGTGGGAAGAGTTCCACGGCACCTCTGGGACAAAATGCCCAAGGTCTTTCAGTTTTCATTCTATTTTGCCTTTGGTAGCAAATGTGGCTTTCTAGCATTAAAACTAATTAATCAGTCTTGAAGAAGACACTGGCTTCCTTGAGTTCTCAGGAAATACCCAGGCAACCTACCCGACAACTGTCTGTGGCCAGGCTGTTGGTTATGCATGCCACCACACAGCTGAAACCTGGTGTGCACAGACTTTCCCTCCACCTTAAGGTTTTCCCAAGGCAAACTCCAGCCCAGGGCACTGTGCCCATGGGATAACTAACCTGCAGGATGTGTATGACTTTGGGCTGTCACTTCACAATCGTGGGCTCATTTTCCCCATTTGTGAACCTAGGTCCAGTTCAGTCTGAGAACCTACATAACCTGTGGATTACATAATACCATCTAATGTGAAGTTATGAAGTAGAACCAGGGCACAGGAAATCGAAATGAGGAAATTAACCAGGGTTTTTCCCACTTTCACTCCCTAAATGGACAAACAATCAAAGCCAACACTGATTCACACTTCAATGACTTCTCCTGTCCTAATTCACCAAGTGCAGCAAACTTCCAGTTATTCCAGAGCCAATAAAAAGAAAAGCTTGGCTAGGTATTATAAAGCCCCTTTCTTAAAAGAGAAAAATGACTAACAACAAGCCCACACCTGCTATTTATTCCAAAAACCAATTTTTAAAGGGCCATGGGATCAGTTAAATTTTCCACAATACTCATACATCTGACCTGATTTTCACACCTTCCATAGCCAACGTTCCACAACACAATGGCATTTTAAATAATTCTGAGACCTAAAACTTAGAAGCTCTGAGATACAGCCTAAATCATAAAGTACAGTATCATGTTTTAAAATTAATAATATAGGTTGAATTGTAAGTCTTTTAAAATCAGCCAGATCTGTTTTTAGACTATCATTTACTTTAATTTTACTAAGCTACCTGCAAAAGGGCTGTTTTGAGGATAAAATGAATGAGAGAGGACTGCAATTTGATAAATTTTGCAAATACAGATCACTATTCAGAAATGTGAAATTAATACACCTATGGATTTACCTAAAAAAAATTACATTTTTGTGCCAATCTGTGCCCAACTATGCCTTTTAGTTATTTATTGTACCTACGTTGTTCCTTTTACACAAGCAATCAAATGAATGCCTTTTGGTAGGTGAGGATTATCTTTGCTTAGAAGGAGGCAGGTGCCACTTCCTCCTGTGAGACCCCTGGGAAGAGAGACAACTCAGAAAACGTACAAACTGATTCTTTAGGGTGCCCAGGAATCCTGAGGGTAAGAGAGGTCAAGAGAGGTCAAGGGTGCTCACTTAGTTGAGGAAAGCCATCGCCCAATTGGTTGTGGTTGCCTTTACAGATCAGTTTTCAACTAAGTCCACTATCCAGCTAGGCAATGCGCCCCACCCACCGCGCCCACCGCACCCAGGGCCCACATGGGGGCGCCCCCCCCCCCCCCCCCCCCCCCCCCCCCCCCCCGGGCCCCCAGGGGGGGCCCCCCCCCCCCCCCCCGCTTTAGCAGGGAAGGCACCCAGGAATGCAGAGCAGACTGAAACCGGTTCCCGGGATCTCCCCTAGCAGGTCCACAAGGCCTTACCCCGTGAGTGTGCCAGTCCTCGTCCTCCGCCCACCTGCCGGAATCGGCGCGGAGCGCGAATGGCCCCTTGCAAACAGAGGACGCGGAAGGCTGCCACGGCTGGGCGACGCGCACCCGGATGCTGAGCTACTACTGCCGTCTAGAAACCCCAGACTCCTCGGACCCTCCCAGACGGCCACGTGGGCTGCCCAGCTCCCCGCCCGGTGTGAGCAAGCGCCGCTGGCGTGCACACCCCTCGGGCGCACGCACCCCGCCCAGATCGCAAACTTCCCAGAAGCACGCCCGAGGCCCGCTCACCCAACACCCAGCACGCGGCTGCAGACACCGGACACCGACACCCGACACCCGCCGCTCCGGCCTCCCCCCGCACCTGAGCTCCCCTGGTGCGCGAGGAGGAGGAACAGGGGAGGGGCGCGCGGTGGCCCGACCCTGGCCTCGCAGCCGGCCGCCCCCCACGCTGCCCCTCGAGGACCTGCTTCGCACACGCACATACACATACACACCCCCAGATTTCTCCAGGCTGTTTTTGCCAGCCTCTGCCCTGTGCCCAGCACTGACCTGTTCAGAGTCCTGGATTCACCTGGGCAGGTGACGGGAGTACCTGCCACGACCACTTGGGCCGCCAGAGGCTGTCGGGGAAGGGCAGGGGGACACTGGGACGCCGGCCGCAGAACCAACTCCGCCGGAAGGGCGCTTGGCGTCCGCCCCGCCCCTCCGCGCCCGGGGCCGGGTGACTGATTGCGCTCGCCGCGCCCCACTCGGGCGCTGGAGACGCTCCCGGCCACTGGCCGGGCATCTCAGGCTGGCTGTCCCGGCGCGGTGCGGCACAGCACGTCTGCTCCTAATTAAGCAGAGGGGCGTCGCTGTCTGTGAAGGCTGCACGCGCCTCTTGCGGTCGCAGAACTTCTATGAATAACCGCAGCCGGGCGCCTTGGACCCTGCGGAGTGTGCGCTGCCTCCTAGGTGGCGCCTGCAGCCCCTTCTCTGATAACGCCGTGCCGGGCCAGCCCGGCTACCCGCCTGCGCCCTGCGTCTTCATGTAGCGCTTGTGTGGGTGCGTGTGTGTGTGTGTGTGTGTGTGTGCGTGCGTGTGTGTGTGTGTGTGTACATGAAGTAAATTAATTATCAAACTCTGGGGCACTTGTCGGTTCAGGTGTGGATTTACCGGACAAGATCAAGGAGAAGAAAAGCCAGGAAGTAAGAGGCTAAAGACCAATGCAAGAGGAAGCAATTGAAAAAACGTGAAAAGGCCAGGGGTAAAGGAACCTTATGAATCGCAGCTAGAACAGGCCCGGAAAGGTGCACCCAAAGGTCAGGCAGCTGACTGGGGAGGTATGAGGAAAATCGTGGAGAAAAGTTGAGCAGAAGCAGAGTAGAAAGGTTGGAGAGTATTTCCCATTGTAGAGGAATGTTCAGAATGTGGGGAGGAAAATGGTGGGCTTGGGAAACCTCAGACTGTGGATGGAGGGGAGGAACAATAAACAGAGCACAACAGACGAACTCTGTACAGCCGCCTGAGCTATTCAGGAGCCAGACTTGCAGACTGAACACTAAAGCATTCCCATTCCTGCCTCTCCACAGTGCGGACAGCCTGGAAGTCACAGCCTGCAGAGTTCAGTCCTCACATTCTCAGCAAAGGCACTGGGCAATTTGGGGACCGTTTAGGTCCCTGCTGCTATTCAAATGTGAGGTGCTTCAGGTTGGACTGTGATTTTCTTCTGGTTAGCTAAACCCTAGCACTTCTTGGATGGAACAATTACAGAATGTTAAAGATAGGTGAATAAGAAACTGGGAGATAGATCTTTTGTAAACAGGAAGAGGACCAAAGAGATGGGAGAGGGAAAAGAATACTGAAAAAAATAAGATGTGCTATGTACTTGTGCCAACTCCTCACAAGGCATACAATCATTATGTACTGCAAACACACCTTAATAAAAATTAAAATTAAAAAAGAGCATCAAAAGTAGAAATGTAAACTAGTACAACTATTATGGAATTCTATGGGAGATTCCTCAAAAAACTAAAAGTAGAGATTTTATTTTGTTACTAGCCACTTAGGTTTGGTGCTGCAAAATAGAGCTTTGAAAGTTAGATTTTTTTTCCATCTAGAAATAAGCAATTTCTCCAAACTTCCTCCTGTTGAGCATATAACCAAAACTCCTTCCTCTTCTCAGTCTAGAAAAAATGCCAGAAGATACAGTACCGCCCCAGGAGGTAGGAGTTCAGTTTCCTCTCCACAGGGCAGTTGTGGGTGAGCTGAAGATGGCTGGAAATAAATGATGAAGCAGGCATGGAGATCCTCTCTCTGCACTCACTGCCCCTTTGTTGTTTCCTACAAAAACCCCAACCCAGCTGTATATGGGGATATGGTGATTTGAAGCAAGAAGCCCCCTCCATCTGCATGGAAATGGCTTTGAATAAATCTTTATTCCTTTAAAAATAAAACACCTCCTCTGCTTTGGTCAGCAGTGAGCAAACAATTCTGAGTATGTGATCTAAGTGGCTGGCAATTTGAGCCAGCTGTACTTCTGATTATATTCCTGAATGAGTTAAAGACATCACGCTGTAGTGATACATGCATACCACATACCCATGTTGATAGCAGTGCAACTCACTGCTCACAATAACTGAGCTCTGACAACAGCCTAGATGCCCGTCAACGTATGGATGTTAATGACGAGATGGTATGTATACAGAATGGAGGCAAAAAGAATGGAATCTGCCACTTGCAGGAAAAGGGATGGAACTTGAGATCATATACTGTTAAATGAAATGAGACAGATACAGAAAGTTACATAGTGCATTGTTTCTCTTATAAGAGAAACCTAAGATATGAATTACAGATTAAGGAGAAATTGTAGGAAACAGGCAGGCTTGTCAGAGATGTGAAAGGGGAGAGGAAAGAGAAAGCCAGGAGGAGGGAGAAAGGGGCCAAAAATGACCAAGATATACTATATCCATATACCAGTTTCCCCAAACCATGGTAACTCTGATGTTGCAAACATATACTGATTAAAAAGAATTAAAAAGAACTTTGGGTCTGGAAGCTGCCATTTTTCTTAAAAGTACAATTTTAAAATTGTCCTTGTCAAAATTTAACAATGAACACATCCAAGAGCCACTTAACAGACATCTTCCACGTGCCAGGCCCTATGGTAATGCTGGGTGACAGCTAACAGTTGACAGCTGGGGTCCCCGTGGCCATGGCACTGGCAAACTGTGATGGTTGAGACCTAGAAAGTCCCTCAAAGCCTCATGTGACTGGATTGGGGTGGGGGCACCGCACTCATCAGTAGGATAACCTGGGATGAATCTGGAGCCAGACATGCTGGTAGGAGGTGTGACCTGCAAAGATGTCCTTTGCTCCCTGCCTCTTCCCCTTCCACTCTGCTTCCTGGCTGTCAGGGCATGAGCACGTATCCTCCACGAGGCCTTTTCACCTTGCCCTTCCTGCCTGAGAACCAGTCTACTATGGACTGTATCCTCTAAAAGACCTGACTGAATAAACCTCTCCTCCTTTGCGTCGGGAATGTGGGGCATTGTAATCCAGTGATAAGAAAGTAACTAAAACAGATTACTGCCGTGTCCATGAGCTATCTGTATATCTTAGGTCCCCTTTGAAATCATAAATATCTTAATGGCAAGGACTGTGTCCCATCAGCAAAGCTGAATCCTCCCCAGTGTGTAAGGTAGGCCTTGGCATTCAGTGAACGTTAGTTGATATGAATCTTAGCCCAAATTGACACAGATCGTACAAAAATACTGCAATCATCCAGGGGACTCAGAACCGAGAGTTTTTCTCCTCTTCTTTACTGTCCCCTTCTCATAGTTCTTGTCGTGGTCCCCCCTCTGTTGATAGCAATCTCTTCTTTCCTCTTATTTCCCCATTTTCTCTACTTTTATCCCCTCTTCTCTGCCACATTTCCCTTTTGTTTCTCCTCTTTTGTCTCCCATTATTCTTTCAGTAGGCATGATCTGGAACAGAAAATACAATTTTTCTTAACTTTAAAGGAAGTCAGTAAGGATGCTTTATATTGCTCTCGAAGACATCAGGCAACCCTGGGGTGCCTCAATTATGTTTCTTTGCTTTTGTCCAGTACTTTCAGGAGAAGGCTGCTCCGCTCTCTGTGATGTAGGATGCACCATGGGGAGAATGGGCTTCCTGCTTATGGCTCAGAGACATGGAAGACAGGTGTTACCTGCACGCATATCCCATGGTGTCCACTTCCCATCTGCTACCGGCGCTCAAAGAGCTAAATCTCTACTTACTATGTACTAAAAAAATCCATCACTTATTTATAATAATAGATATGAAACAAAAGACCTACATTTTGATGGACGTGGTCCTTAGCATTCCGATTACGGCGCTCCTCGGGGACCCTGCTGCCCAGGGCTGTGAAGTGCGGTCATGCAGTGTGGCATGTGGCGAGCGGGCTGGCTGGCAGTGCAGAGACTGTAGTGTCTAAGTTGCCCTTGGAGCCGTGAGAATAGCAGCCCTGTTGCTGCCAGCAAGATGAGAGGGAATGCTTGTTACCCTTTTCAAATTAAAGGTCAACTGATGTTTCAGTTCTCCAGAAAATGAAAGTTATCTTCAAACTTTCCCTTTACAAAAGGAAACAAAAGCAGGGTTCAGTAGCACACACCTGAAATCCCTGCAACCTGGAAGGCTGAGGCAGGAGTTTGAGATTAGTTTGGGCAGCTTAGGGATTTAGTGAGACTCTGTCTAAAAATAAAACTTAAGAAAGGGTTTAGAATGTAACTCAGTGCAAAAGCCCCGGGTTCAATCCCCAGTACCATCAGAAAGAAAGTAACAAAGAGAAAGAGAGAGAGAGAGAGAGAGAGAGAGAGAGAATACTTTCTTGTCATATTTTCTTACCAGCACCAGAAAACTCAACAACTTTTATAGCTCTTTAGAAAATAAATTATACATTTGTTTCTCATAAAGGTGACCTGGATATGAATAGAAAATACAAAAACATTTAAACTTCACTAAAAATGGTCAAATCTCAAAATAAATCTCATTCCAATCTATCAACCATAAAAAAAAACAAACACATTAATAATCTATTACATGTTTAGCTTTCTGCCAGTTAGATTTTATTTTGAGCTACTGTCATTTCCTTATGACCCCATGGAGGCCTTTATTTCTTCATCTTCATAAATACCCAGGTAAATCATTGGTCTTTACTATTCATTTTTCCATGAGTTACCTTCAAGAAATTGTTTTCTCAGAATCCAGTCCCAGTGACTAGGAGGACGTTCCTGGATTCTTCTCCTACTTCTGCAATGCAGTGATAGACAGCCAGGGACCTAGAGAACTGCTGATGGAATGAGACAACTCTACCCCAAGCGATCAGAGAAATCTTTAAGTAGCTTCTAGTAATCACCGCTGTTTCCCAGTCAAAACTCTGAGAAAACAGCAGGAGCAAGTTCCTCCAAGTATCCTATACTTGGAGTACCCTATTACAATAAAATGAAAATATCACATCTTTTTTTGGACCAGATTCAGAGCTGAGTTCCGATTTCCTAAGTAGTCCTCTATGTGCAATTTTTGTGTGCACAAATTCATATTAGTTTTATAATGGGTTTACTATAATTGAGTATAGTGATAATTTTCAAGCAATTTTTAAAATAACCTAGAGAGACTTTTTAAAATGTGCCTTTTGATCTGGTCCCCTAGGAATCCTTATTTGACTGAAAGGTGTAGAGATAGCATTTTCTCAAAGTATCCAGGAAGATCCTAATGGGTAGCCATGGTGGGAAACCATGAAAATATATGAAAACAAAGCTAACTGGTCAAGAGAATTTTTGAAGAACTGTTAACAGTAGCTCCTAGACATCATGAAAAATATACATGAGGCAGGATGCTTATCTTCTTGATTCCTTTGGTAAGTCCTTGAACCTGGTCTGGGAAAAATCTTCCACCAGCCCAGTCTGTCATTTTATAGGGTGAAACATGAGGGAGGTGACAGTATCTGCATCCTTATAGATGTCCAGTGTCACGGTTTATGTCAGTGGCCCCCAAGCCTTGTGCAGTTATGGACTCGGCCAAATCTAGCATCCGTGATCGGTTCATTGTCTAGCACTTAGGTTGATGGTAGATGTGCTACACCCACCTAGGGGTGGAGCCAGCATACTGTGTAATGGGGGAAGAAGGTGTTTTTCTCTCTTGCTGGTTTGTGCTTTGCTTTTTGCAGCCGGCCATGAACAGCAGCCCCGCCATGCCACCCTGCTGCTTGGAGCCAGCAGAGTATGGACTGAAACCTCCAAAAACAGTAAGAAATAAACCTTTCCTTCTTTCATTTTGAGTGTTTTATCTCAGCAACGAGAGAAAAGAAACCAAGACACCTATTTTGTATAATTTTGCTTCTCTTCTCCCTTTCACTAGTCATAATACTCTAATGTCCCCTCGGGCTCTTTAGTCAAGGAAAACATTTTTGCCTCAGAACCCAGTGAGTCTCTTACCCACACCTCATGGTCGCAAGCATCCTCACTCGCTGCCCATTTTTCCTGTGAGTCGCTCCATCTTTCTCCTTAGAACTCCAATGTCCCCATCAAACCATTTTTCCCAGAGATATTTGCCTGAAGATGCCTCTCTACTGAAAAATGAGGTCAAGCCTGCCCTTGGGCAAAGGCACACCAAGCGCATATATAATCGCAAGCTTATTAGCCTCGATAGAAAGGAACACTGTTTAATTCAGTTTGAAACAGAAGGTTGTTCTTTACTGGCATGTTGGTATTACCAGACAAGAAAGTGTGTTCAACAGTATTGCTTCTAGTGGAAGGAAATGGCCAACAAATGACAGAAAATCAACTACAAATACAGAAACATGAGAAAGGACAAACTCCTGAGCTCTTAGGGGAAAGAGGTCTCTGTCTTGTATAGGGCTGATACGACCCCACTAGCCAACTCTCACTAGAAATGAGTACTACAACTTCCCAAGTCCTCTTTAAAAAACAATAAATTGTACAAGTTTTAGGGTTAGGAGGCATCTAGACATCATCTAGACTTACTTTACAGCTGGGAAAAAAAAAAAAGAACAGAGGGAAAGGAAGGTTAAGCATCACAGAGCTAGACTGGCTTAACCAGAAACCAACAATTCAAAGCGCTCCTGGTATACAGTCTTGACGTAGTTATACACTGCTTTGCAATAACATGCTCATTTCCTGCTTGAACTCTGGAGGTGAAGTGAAGACAAGCTCTATCTGGTCTCCTAACACAGAGCACCTCTGTCACTGATGAAGCAGACTGGAGCATCCTGTAGAGCTGCAGGAGTTTGAGGTAGCTTGGAGGTACGTAGACTCCCCTCTGTTCTGGAGGGAGCCGGGTTCCCTGCTGTGCAGTCACACATCAAGGTTAGGAGTTCTTTATGGAGAAAGCAAAACCCGGGTGGTGACTCCATTTGGTGCAATGAGTAGACAGAGACGCAGGAACAAGTCAGCCCCAAGTGTTGTAGCTCAGATTGTGAGGTGGGAGGCCAGCAGAGTTTAAGAAAAAAGAAGACACCGGGAAAAACAAAAGCACACAGAGGAATCAATACCAGAAAAATAAGAAGAATGGAGGAGGTTGAAAAAGTAAACATGTAACACAGTTGACTTTTTAGGTGAGTTTTGCTTTGCTTTCAGTACATACCTGGGAACTTCCGGTCTCCACCCCTTTCTTGGAGAAGAGTGGCTTACACAGGAAGGGAGAATCCATCTGATGTCCAGAAATTATTTCAAGAGCCTTTAATGAAAGGAAAAATACACTTAACAGCATGAATTGTATAGTGAGTTTTGCTATATGGCCAGCTGCCCTCCAAGGTTACCTAAATAAAAAGTCAAATTAGATACCCAGGAATGAAAGACCAAAATATTAATGTTTTTAAAACTAGTATTTTTTTTTGAAACAGGGTCTCTTTAGTCCAGGCTGGCCTTCAACTCGCTCTGTAGCCCAGGCTGCTCTTGAACTTGCGGCAATCCTCCTGCCTCAGCCTCCCCATTGCTGGGATTACAGGTGTGCACCACCACACCAGGCTAAAACTAGTATTTTCAAGCTAGACTCTGAGTAAGTAACATGGCACTAAATAGAAGACACTTGAAGGTCAGATCTGGTTTTTGGTCCTCTGTGTTATGCATGATGATACCATAAACCAGAAGAGGTTGACTTTGTAAAGCACTTTTAAGCTATTAGATCCTTCAGTCCTCACAGTGTGTTTGGTGAGAAGGCTTTGACCTCATTTGACAAGTGAAAATGCTGGGGAACAAGGCAATTCAATGACTGACTTGGACAGTGGTGGGACCAGGCCTGAGGATTAAAAAGTTTGCTAACTTTGTATCTAAGGTTTGCCCTGCTGCTGCAGGCTGCTGCAGGCTTCATTCTTTCCCATTAGTTTGCATGCATCAAAGAGAACATAACCTTGCATTATGAGATTTGTATCACCAGAGCCAACTCAGGATATAGTATATAGTGTGAGTTCATGTGTTTGTTGAATGAATGAATTAACCTAAGTTTGGACAGTGCAGAAACAGTGCCTCTCTGCATGATCTGGCAAAGCTTGCTTTGTAAATTAAACCTAAGTGGTTCATTGGCTTAAGCAACTATCACTATGCTTTGTGGAATTATCTGAAGCTCAGGAGTGGCTAGGGTAAACTGAATATTCTGAGATGAGATGCCATTCTGCGTGAAAGAAGAGGGTGATCTCCTAAAGGTGCTATTATTAGCCCACCACAGAATCATGTGCTTCTGTTTTATTTTCTCTCCAAGTTTTATTTTTTCCAGATTATCATTCATTATAGGCAATGATACAAATCTTTTATCTCTACCATGTCAGTGATATGAATTTGAGCGAACACTGTTTTGAAATAGAGCTCTTCTAGAACTCCGAACCAGAACAATCATTATTTATCTGATTACTTTTGCAATTTTGGTGATATATCAATTTAAATGACTACTCAACATTTTCGTTGTTCTTGGTTTCCCAACTAGATTTATAAATTATTTCAGATCACAGCTTGCATATCTTATTTATTTTCTCTCCCATGATAAATGAAGAGCTGACTACACCAAAAAAGATGAATTTTTGAGCATATAAATCAAGTCACTGATGTGGATTTTAGTGTGATTTGAAAGTGCTCATGAGAAGATTTTCTTTTTAAATTTTTCTTAATCTAACAATATGCTGTTGGGGTAGAATTCTGTTTTATTTAACTCCTCTTAATTTCTTCTCAGTTTTGTTTATTTTTCATGAACTTTTTTTAGGGGCAAAAAAAATAGAACAGAAAGAGCTGTTCCTTGTTTTATTTTTCTTCCTATTCAGCATGCTTAAAACCTGCAGGAGTGTGGCTTCCATTGATAAAGTGAAAGAGAAATGAATGATGGCTTGTTTGCTCCCCAAACATGCAGTAAGTGCCTATTATTGCTGGGAGGGAATAAAACAATTCAGACTAATGGCCCTGGGCACACCATCTAAAAGAGGAAATGTAGCAGGTAAGAAGAATTACAATTATTTAGTAAAGGAGAGAAAATATGAGTACCAGAGACACAGTCGTAAGTGTTCAAGAGATTGATTACATCAATTTGGGGAAAGCAACAAACTTTTCTCAGAGGACCTGGCCTTGCAGATAGATACACCTTAAAAGAGGGAATTTGATTCAGATGAACAGAAATAAGCACAGGCATTCCAGACAAAAAGATTTCAAAAGCAAAGAGTTGGAGATAAGAATGGCAGCCTCACGTAGAGAACTGTGTTTCCAGTGAGCTCTAGTGGAGTACTTTGGGCTACACTGAGGTGAACCAAGAATATAGAACCCAACTCGCAAATTTTTTTTTGTTAACTATTGATGAAGCTTTGGTAAAGAGTACAATGGATTTAGGATTAATCATAGATAAGTAAGTTCATAGATAAGAAAAGAGACTAAAGGGTGAACAGTTCACATCGAGTGGTAATAAGGTTTCAGTTAGGATAGCGGGAATGGAGAACGTAAGAGATGCTAATGGATGGCACTGCCATGCTTATGCATGCCTTAGAAATAGTGAGAGAGGTCAGTGTGAGCAAGAACAGAGAAACAGTGCATTCCTGTGCTTTACTTTAACACTGTGGAGGACTTGAGTGTACTGTACCACCCTGTTTCGGCCCATCATTTGGAATTAAGGGACCCACTGAAAACATTATACATGAGTTGGTCAGTAATCAACTACAATTATTTCTTCCTTGTGGCATGAATTTCCAATTTCCTTTTTGATTGTGAAATCACCTCCCTCCAGAATGTTAGGGGTCTCTTACCAAGCTAGGTGGCCCTATATCAATGCTATTATTAAATTTATTAAATAATTATGTCTCCATTGCTATCCAGCTCTGCTATTCCACTTGCCAAGTGTAGAAAGCCTCATAAATCCTATAAAATCCTTCCTCAAACATCACAGAGGTTGTTGTGGTAAGAGATGACAGAGAAGCATGGAGACTCAGCAGTTCTTGGTCCTCATTCTAAAAACTTTGTGGTGTATTAGCTTGTGCTCACCTTCTTTGAGAGTCTATGACTAAAATCTCTATATTGACACCTAAACAGATGTCCTTGAGGGAAATTAGCCTGAGCACCACAATTTATCTCAATGTATATAATAATGTGCATACTGGAGTATGTGATTCATTGTGGCCAATCAGTGTACCAGTCTATCACTTGGTATAATGCAGATCTCTGCAGAAAGTGCACAGCATGCCCGGGGAAGCTCAGCACTACACTGGAATATATTCTCCTGTGTCCTGGAGGGACTTGTTTCTGAAGATGTGGATTGTCCTGGAGAAGTCATACATGGTGCTTCCTATAAGGACTTCTCTGTGTTCTTTTCCCCACCCCTCCTTTCCTTACTTCCTTGCTTCCTTTTCTGCCTTCTTCCATCCCTCCCTCTATCCTTCCTTCCACCTATCTTGGGGTGTGTGTGTGTGCTCCGAGTTATTAGGACTAGTACTTCCAAGTGATCACCTGAGAACAAAGAAGGGCAATGCATTGTGCATGATAACTGAAATCTTTGAGAGTAAATCTCCCATGCATTACTCTAGTGAACTTTTCATAAATAAATTGCCTCCTTCTTCATCTCCTGTGAATATGTAATTATCAGTATCTTTATTTACTTTAACCATAGATTTGAGGACTTCTGGTGTAATGTTTTATGGGGTTTTCTGTGTTTCTAATTATTTATTTGGTATTTCCTGTACTTCTCTGCACTATGAATTATCCTACATTGCTCATAATTTCTAAGTAACTTCACTCCTCCCATGTCTAACATTGATTAGTAGAGACACTAAGAAGAAATGGTCCCAAATTAGATCTGATAGCAGTGAACTATGCACATTCCCAAAACTATATCCCTCTTGTTTGTTACCTTTAATTTTTCTTATTTTTTCACATATTCTAATTATGTTCATAATCATTTAGGTTATTTATCTGAAAAGATGTGATGAGTTTACATAAAAACAACTTACTTTGTAAATGTAAATGTAAATGAACTGAAAGTATATGTTTATGGATTTTGTTTTTTATTAATCCTAATGGTATAACAAATAATAGAGTGCCAAATTGGAACAAGTTGTTGACTGCTCCTTTCTTCTGTGCCTTTTCTATGAGTCAGAATTTTCCAGTATGTGAACCAGTATGTGGAAATAAGTTAGGCATCTCTGAAAGTCATATTAACAATCTTAGCTTATGCAACCTGATTTAAACCATGAAGCAACAAAGGCATTAGGATAGCAGGTCCTTGAACAAGTCATATATTCTTTGTTTTACATAAAAATTTCAGGCTAAAAACAGAAACAGAAGCAAAACAAAACAAGCTCCTTACTTATTACCTACACTATGACTGCTAGTTTCATTAGATGCTTGTCACCCTGTCACCCTTGGCCTGATTTAAGCTTGATCCTCACCACTATCATCATCAATACTGCTCACATTGTCATTGATAACCACATTTTTGTTTGGTGCTATGGCTTATGTTTAGATGTCCCCCTGAAGCCTAGTCATGGAGAGGGGAATGAACTTTTCAGAGGTGGTTGAATCTAGAATTTGTGATTGATTCATGGTCCAATGCTGGAATTAAGGGTGTGAGTGCCACACCTGCCCTAGACTGGGTAACCTTATGCAATATAAAGGACAGAAAGAAGCTCATCACACTCTCTCTTGCTTGTTGCTTTGCTACAATCTGCCACGAATTGTTCTCCTCTGCCAAGCTACTCTGCCTTGGCGCCAGCCAGTTATGGACTAAAACCTCTACAAATTGTGAACTAAATAAACCTTTCCTCCTTTTAACTCTTGGTATTGGGTATTTTGTCTCAGCAATGAGAGAAAAATAACTAAGAAATTTGGCAGGAGTCCATTGACAGGGAATGGAGACAGGGAGGGACTACGCAGAAAGTGAGGTCATAATCTTTTCTTGGCTCAACTGAGACAATTCCAGGCTGTAGATAGATTAGATATTTCATCATTTGCTCATTGGATATGATTTCATTTACAGAACTTCATTTTATTTTGAGTGCCACATCTTAAAATAACATTGATTACAATCAAGTTCAGTGTTTTTCTAGGGAAGAATGAATAAGTGAAATGAGTTAAGGAACCGAAGATATTCAGCCTGAGCAAAAACAAGGCTGGGGGTATCCCCAGTTGTCTGAAGAAGTTTCATGGGGCTATGAAAATTACTTTTAGCTGTAAACATACCTTGAAAAGTAAGACCATTAAAGGTTTCAGACCAAGCCTTGCTTGCCTCCTTGTGGCAATCGTCACCTATTAATATAAGATAGTGAAGACCTCACTACCACCCTACCTCTTCTGACCCATTTCTTTGTTTTATTACTACTATAAATTTCTTCATTCAAAATCTCTGTTCATCCTCCATGGACCACTGCTGCTTCTAATATATTGCTATTTATTTCTTGTGTTAAAGTTCAATCCATGTGTGTTTGAGACCATCAGACTATATCATTTATCATCACAGTTATCTACTCAGATCCTAAGAACTCATAGACTTTATAATCTAATGTAAAGTCTTGTTCTTCATTCCAGCTCCTAGGAACTTTCATCTAGGTAGAAACTAAGGCCCCCGGAAGCATAACTTACAAGATTTTAGGTCTCTTTTAATTCCAGAAATATTCTCTTCTACCTCAGATCTCTTCATAACTTGGATGTTCTCTACCTCTGAAGTCTAACATTTCAACATTGTTACTTATGGAGAAAGTCTCCAATTTGCCCAGATTTTCCATCAATCCACTCAATTATTCCAATTTTATTGGCTTCTTGGCTACAGTAAGCTGAGCATCAACACTGGACTCAAGTTTCCCATCAATTCTTCAGTCATTTCTGAGTCAGTTTCTCACCTGATGATCCTATCGACTCCCCTAACTGTTATTGCCTTCATCAAACCCCTCTCAGTTTCAGCAAAGGACCTCACCTCTTATCTGTTGAGAAAATTGATGATTTCAGACACAGAGTTCTTTGTAGCAGACAAAGTATCCAGTCTGCTGGCTGAGTGTCTTATTTTTAAAAGAATCTCCTGGAGGCCAAGCAATCCAGCCCAAGCATGGGGCCAATGTTGTAAACACCACTGCCTGCACCCAAATCTCTGCTAGCACCATGCATTCAGGATGCACAAAACCATGGACCAGAAGTTCTGTTTCTAGTGTCACTGCAGGCAACACTCTCTACCTTGCTTGGCAAAACTTGGAGTCTGTATGTGCCTTGCTGTCTTCCAAGTTATAACCTTCTGAAGAAGCATCTGATCTATGAAAGATAGAGCATTTGGAGCAACAGATGCCAGGAGAATGAATCCTGGTTTCTACCTTAAGGAGGCAGGATTGATAGTGTTGGAAACTTTCAACCGAATGAGGGATGCTTTTCAGATGCATGGAAGCTATAAAGCATGATGAACGTCTCCTATCATTTTTTAACTTTCCCCCTCCCTACCTAAGTGTTTATATACCTCTAATCCCATCTAAGTCTCCTTTGCCCCAGTCATAGTACCTTCAATTTTTGAGGATCGTCCTCCTTATTTCTATGCTTGACACACCTATTTCTGCTTCTTCTGAGTACTATAGCTGCCTTATCTTTCCTTTTCTGTACACTGAGTCTTTATTTTGACAGATCTCCTCAGTCAACGCAAGCCTCTCCCTTCCCAGAAATCCTCCCTTAGAGTCCCTCAAATTACCAACATCTGCATTTCAAGCTAGCTTCTTGAAATAATCATTTCCATTTTTCATCTGCTGTTCACCACCAGCTCTCTGTTATCAAACTCTGGCCCATAACTCAAGAACCCCAACCTGGTTCTCTTGTGATTCTGCTGTTTTGTGGCAGATCATTAATCAAATCCAGTGTCCATGAATAAATCCTTTTCCCACAGTGTCCACTTGCTGCTTTTAACCCTGTGATGTTCCCTTTTTCTCAAACCTTGCCGCTCTTTTAGCTTCTGTGAATTTCTGCTCCCCTGGTTTTCTTTATGTGTTAGACCAGTCTTGTCCTGCGCTTTCACTCCCTTTAAACGTTTCTTTCTTAAATGTATTATCCTTCAGGCTCGGACTCCTCTGATAGTAAAGGCGCTATAACCTCTCCTTGGTGACCTCTTCTACCTGTATTTTTCAAACCCACGTGAACACCATACCCTTAAATCTGCACATGTAATCCAGGCTTCTTCCCCAAGGCTGACTCCTGGATGCTAAAATACCTGATGGAGACACCCACATAGCCTTCTGCCTGAATATCAGCTCGACCCGGCACCAACAGAGTTCATCTTTTCTCTTTTATTTTAGCCTCTTAAGTTGCTTGTATCAACTGGTCCCTCAAATTATTTTCAGCTCCTCCCTTTCCTTTGCTACCTCTTATCACACGTCAATTCTAATTACATTGTGTTCAATCTTTTTTTTTTTTTTTGTCTTTTTGAGACAGGTTCTCACTTTGTAGCCCAGGCTGGTCTCAGACTTGCCATGATCCCCCTGCCTCAGCCTCCCTAGTGCTGGGATTACAAGCATGTGCTACTACACCTGGTAAATGTTATGTCTATTCTAATGCCTAAATAGTTCTTGAATTTTTCACAGCCTCTCCAATTTTGCTGCCATCATTTCTCTTTTTATTTCTAATTGGCTTAGTCTCCTACAAGACTCCTTTCCCCGTCTTTTTCTCTATAAATCAATCTAATTCTCAGCATAAAAAGGGAATATTAAAAATATTCAGTCAATTAGATTATTTCATCTCAAAACCCATTACTATGAGAGTAGACTCAAAACTCTATATTCTCACAGTGAACTTCTGTCTCCCTTTCCTGCTTAATCCCATCCCCCATCTCACAATTTTGGCTTCATATCTTTACCTCCATGCTATTTTTGGCTTCCCTGCCTTTGTTTAACACCATCTTTTTTTGCCTAGAAAGCTCTTCCCATGCTACCAGCCCCACTCCACAAAACAAAAACAAAAACACTAGCTAATTCTTTCTCCTCCTTCAGCACTCACTTCAGGCCTTGCTTCTCCCTCAAGGTGTTTGCTGATATCTTTTCTCCTCCCCTGTAAAGGTGTATAATCTTTTTGTACCTCTATGTACTCTTTGAAAACCTTGTTCAATATTTTATTATGATCAAGTCATAATGGATTTTTATGCTATAAACTTCTTGAAAGTAAAATTTGTCTTATTCCTTATTGCAATCACAAATTCTTGTAAAGTACCTGGCATCCAGGAGACACTTCGTCAAATTCTGATGGATCAATGAAATAACAGATTATCATTAAAAATTCTAGAGTCAGATCTTGGTGCCAAGATGCTAACCCTGTCATTGTTCCTTATCATCCTGACTGCAAATGAAAATGGCCCTGCCCTTTTATGGTCCTGTGGTTAAGATTTAGTAGACCACAAGAAGACAGTTCTAATAGTGCTTTACAAACTATTTACAATTATACCAACAGTATCAGAAACATGACAGAGTAAAGACTACCCTTTGTCTAAAATTAAGAGGCAAGTCTAACATTGACCTGGGGCCCTTATTGGATAATCAAAGCATTTCCAACGTTGGATGGCAAAATAAGAAGGAAGATTACACCAAGGAAAAGCAAATATCTAAATGTTACAATCTTTGGCCTAAAATAAGAGAGTTAAAAGACCAGTTGTTAAACTACAAGATAGATGAATCACTAGGAAGGGAGAATGAAATAAATAGTACAGGACCAAGGATTTAGCTCAATGGCATAAGTGCTCACCTGGCAAGCGTGAGGTTGTGAGTTAGATCCTCAGTACCATAAATAAATAAATAAATGGTGCAGAGTAATAAATATGTTTCCTTTAGACATCAAAGTGAAAGGAGTTCTTTTGTATGTTGATAGCACAACATGCCTTTTGCATGCTGATAGCACAAGTTTTAAAGATATTCAGATTGTTTGAATTGACATGATCAGTGTCTACAGGGTCTAACATTTAGCTGGGAGGTTATTTTGAAATCCCCTAGAGGGTAATCACAAAGTACAGCTAAAGACACATTATCAGAATACCTGTGAACCAGGTGGGATTCCTGAAGACCCAGCTGCTGCTTCTTTTCTGAAAATAGAGCCATGAAGACCACTTTAACTGCCACTAAAAAAATTATTGTCAGACCTCTGAAATAGGCAGTGAGTTGGGCATGGTGGCGCATGGCACACAGGCCTGTAATCCCAGCAGTTGGGAGACTGAAGCAGGAGAACTGCCTCCAGTTCAAGGCCAGCCTGGGCTGCATAGTGAGTCCAGGCAGGCCTGAGCTACACAGCAAGACCCTGTCCTGAAAAAAAAAGAAGTATTGAGTCAGAAATCATAGGAAGTTATTTATTTTAAATCAAGGAAAATATTGAGTTTTTATTAATCATATGTATTCATGTGGATCCCTGGGGGAAGTTGCTTCATTCATAGAATCTGAACTTTCAGAGTAAATGTCACCAGGTTAAAACACTTTTTCTCTTTAGTTAATAAAGGGTGTAGTCTGTAGATATGAAAGTATAACAAAGATGAGAGAAACATGTTACAGAGCAGAAATACATCTTTTGGATGTAAATGTTAGGTTTGGATTATCAGTCTTTATTTCAATAAAATGGGCAGGTGGGCCATTTTTATCTGTAAGCTGTACAGTTCACGACAAATCACTCACTCACTCATTCACTCAGTAACAGCTGTGACTTACGTACAGCAGGCCTCTAATGAAGAGTCCTTTGGTTCTCTTGCTAGGGCTTCCCGTGGAGTGATGCACAGTCTGCTTCCTGCTATTCAGCTGAACTTGTTGGAAACCCCCAATGGAACTGCTGTCTTCTTTCTGGGACCTGCTGGTGGCCTGAGTATTGTCCTCTCCTTCCTGCATTGTCCACATATACCACCCCCTACCTGACATTATGACAAAGTCTCTAATTCTTCATTCATGTTAGGTAAGCGGACTCCCTGCTCCCCCAAGTGGGTCTCAGTGTGACAACAGGCAGCCTTGGGAGTGGCTTCCATTTCCCACCATCTGGAATGGCTGTGCTGTTTGTCAAGGATTTAACCTCATTAGAGAACAAAAGAAAGCCTTCCGCAGCATCACTATTGGAAATAGTTATTAACCAAAACACCTGTGCTTCCAGAAATGAGTCCTTACATGCTGGGAACTCTTCTAGAGAGGACTCATAATCAAAAGATATGACAGCTTGGAACAGAACAAAGAACAACCAAAGAACAGAAAGGGGAGTGAAAATACCTGCAGGCTTACCCTTGGCTTTACCAGAACAAACAGGAGGCATGGCACAGCCACTCCTTTCTCTAGTCCATTTTCCTTATTTACAAAATCAAAGACTTAAAAAGAAGGGAGTCTAAAAATCCTCAAACTCTACAGTTTCTGAATTTTGAAAAGTAGGCAACTCATTAGCCTGAGAAGCTGAGAAAATGTGATTAAAAGTTTATACAGTAAACTTCCCATGTTTTAACAATCAATACATATTTATAATAAAGCCTAAATAAGGAAGACCTTGAAAATGACAGTAGCCTGTTTTATCTAGTCCATGGACAAGATGTTTCCTGTTTTCAGTCTGTTTCTCTTTCCTCTCACAAGTCAGGTACACAAAGGTTTAAGGTTTTAGTGTGGAGTGACTCAAGACAAGAAATTCTGGTTGTGTTAGTAGGACTAGAGGTGTGTGCTCAGAACCATTTAACTTTTTGCTTTTCATTCTTTAATGTCAACCTGAAGTCCAAAAGCAGACCACTTGTACTTAGCACATACTGTGGTATGGATATTGTTTGTCTGATAAATGTTCATGTGCTAGAAGTGTGGTCTACAGTGTGGCAGGGTTGGAGTAGTGGAACCTTTAAGAAATGTTGCCTAATGGAAGGCTTTGGGCCCTGGAGGCGCCATCTTCCTGAATGACTAACACTATCTTGTGGGAGTGCCCCAAATCTCAGTAGATTAGTTGTCTGCAGAGTGGGTTGGGATAAAATGGGCCATACCATATGCTTGACCTCTTCTACATCAGGCTGATTCCTTTTATTCTTCTCCACCATGTTGCGACACCTCCCAGAGCCCCAGTAGGATGCCAGGGCCGTATTTTTAGTGACTAATGGACAGCTGTGACAGGGGAAGCATTAGAGACCAGAGCCTTTGATAGGATTCCAGCACCTGAGCAGCCTTTCCAAATTTGTTGCACATTCTCAGCTTGTCTTCAAATACTTCCAGAGTAACTGGTGCAAATGCATGGACACTCAAGTAGAACTGAACTATTTTAATTATTTTGTTATAAGTTCCGGGGATTCAATTCAGAAGCTTAAGAAAAATATTTTGCATGCTAGTAGGCTCTAAACACAGTAACTTGGTAAGGGAATACATTTAAAAAAAAATAAGGTAGACTAGGTTTGTATCTTCAGGTTTTTACTCCAGCAGGAGGGGAAATGTAGCATCCTCCAAATTGACCTAGTAGATTTCTACCGCAGTCATACAGCACAAGATCAGGGGTATGTAGGCAAAAAGATCACTCAAACTTTAAATGTCCCACTCACTTCCAAAAGTGGTTATCTGGGAGGCCCACAGGCTATAGAAACTATCCATGCATCACAGGACTGATGTAAGCACTCAAAGTTCAAATGAAGTGGCATCTCTCCTCATTTCCCTAGGAATATGCCCACCTCTTTGTTCACTGCCTGGCTCCATTTATTTCCACTGATTACTGTAAACTTTGGAATTAAAAAAATAGACTGAATGGTACATTCCATTACTTCTGCTTTAGGAATTATGTGAGGATCGAGACTTGTGCAGTTCTAGGCCACACCACATAGCGCAGGTGTACTGCAGAAGCAGGTCTGCCCGCAGAAATGATGCAGGAGGTGGGCATCGTGCATGCTCACCTTGACTCTGTTACTTCTCACCCTTTCTTTTCTCCAACTGGTTTATACAATTGGCTGTAGCCCCGAGAAGCAGGAAACCAGTTCTCCACGTGAATTGATGTATTCTTTAAAAAACAATTCAAATAGTGTTTGGTGAAGAAACAGCTTATAGTGTTTACTATGTGTCAAGCTCCAAATGCCTCATGACTTTTAACGTATTTTACCCTTATATCATAGATGGGGAAACAGGCATTGTCAAGGTTACTTTCTGTGATTACACTGTGTTTAAGAGTCATAGATTTTCGTTACTATTCCAGCTGCTGCACTCCCAAATTTGTATCCTTCCCCATTACACATTCTGCCTTCTTGGAGTGAAAAGTAGGTTGGAAGTCTCCTTTGTCACATTTGGCATTCCTCTCGAATTTGTATCAAGCAAGCTGCAGTCCTAAGGTATGCTTGGCATCCACAGAATCCTCCATCTGCAGTGCGAGCCTCCCTGGCAAGAAGCGACAAGCATGTCCTGAGCTACTCATGAGGTGAGCATCTGGTCGGGCCTTCCTCCTTCACAGCCAGGTTGCCCATCTGGAAGGAAAGCTGTCTAACTGGCTTTTCAACTTACATAACATAGGGTGATAATTTTCTTAAGGCATCTTGTATTTTTCTAACTTCCTTTACAGTGGTACTACATAAGTGGTTATGAAATACAACTTGAAAATCTTCTTCTTTGATTAAAATGTAATTAATGATGCATAAAAATTTAAAAAGCCATTGTGTGATATGTTGCCTTCAATAAGTGTACTTCATAGTTTGGATTGTTGAGTAGTCAATCAACATAATGCTTTTGAGATGGAAATCATTATTAGAAAAGAACAAACATATGTATATAACCATTTCCAGTTTCCTGACCTTGCTGAGATGTATATCTGTCTTAGCTATCTTTGTTTCACAGGTATACATCTTGTCTCTATTTTGAATCCCTCAAGGCTTTCAAAATCCAAAATTGGAAGCCTTTCTGGTCTCAATAGATGCAAAATTTAATAAATATTATTTTTAAACTGAATAGAAATCTACAGGTAATAAATCTCCATTAGGTGCTGAAATCCAAGCCTTAAATGGTGAAGAAAATTTCAGAATTCATTTTGGGGACAAAAACTCCACTTTACTCCCCCATGGGCATAAACTTTCTGTGTTAAAGTTAGAATCAAATGGCTAGTCTTTGTGACTATAGTGGAGTGATGATTTTTAAAAGGTATTCAAAAAGGTATTCAAAAAGTAACTAATGTGAGTTTCAAAGAGATATCATATTCCATAAACAAATATGCCAGTTTTCTCACAGTAGAATTTAAAATAAAGTGCTTAGTGATCGTACTTTTATTTATTTTATTATTCTTACAAAGAAGGCAGTTTCTGTTCACCACCCTTTCCCACGCTGGTGGAGCTGGCCACTGTGAGAGTGGTGCAGAAGGGGGCCTGACACAGTCCTGCTCCTGTCTATTGGCCTAGAAAGGGGTGGAGCTATAAATGAAATCTAAGCCTTCACGCTAGATGCATCAGGGATTTATCTTCTGCTCTTGAATAAAGAACATAGGTTTCAATTTTTGAGATTTTGCCAAACTTAGACAGATTCACAACAGTGTCTTGCTATTGAACAGCGCTTTTCATATACCTGGGCTTGAACTCGGGACCTAGTGAACACACGACCTCAGTGAATAGGCAGTGATGAATGGCTGTGGGGAGAACAGGAGCAAAAACATCACAAAGGCCACACAGGCTGTGCAAAACCTCCTCACTTGGAGCCAGCGAGGAGAAGAGTGATGTGGAGCAAACTATGCTGAACGAGAATCCAGGACTGGTGGTAAGGAGCACATTCCACGCATGGGACAGGGTCAGGATGAGGGGATACAACAGAGGAGAACACAAGAGGCACAGGCGAAGCTGTGGGGAGAGAGGACAGCCAGGCTCAAATGACCTGAAGAAAGCTGTTCCGGCCACGTCATCTCCAGCCTCTGTGTTTCCAATGAGATTGGATTGCGTCTCACTTTGATAACAACCCACAGAAACAAACTCTGGCTGCCTGTAGCATAAACAAGGATGTTCTGGAAGGATGCAGGAAGGTATAGAATCCAAAGAGGGGTGAGAAAACCAGAACTCAGAAGCCACAGGGACCATGAAGCTCTACAAGTGGAAAATGCTCTACCATGAAACTTTGTTTTATGCACAAAACTATTAAAAATATTGCAGAACATTATTATAAGGCAATATGGATAAGGTACGGACATAAAGCATACACAAACCTTGTATTGAGCCCCCATCTCCAACATACCTCGTTATGAATATGCAAGTAGTCTAAAATTTGAAGAAAAATTCAAAGTTGGATCTGGTCTCAAGTATTTCAGATAAAGGATAAATGCTGGACACAATTTAGGTCTTCTGTAGAAGGCCTTGTGACAGACCACCTGCCCACTGGGTCAGGTCAGGCTCCCACGGGCAGTCTTCTGCTCTCTAGGGGTGGAGCAGAGTGTATACTCATAGGCAGCCGGTTCTAGGAAGAGGAAAACACCTGGCCTAGGCTGGTCCGGCTCCTCTTCCCTACTTGCAGTCAGTGAGCCCCTCTCCTTCCTGAACTTACTTACTATTATTGTTACAATATGATATTGTTGCTGAATTTTATGCCATCTGAATGAAGGAGGAAATGTTTGTTCACTTTGCTAACAGAACCAGGGAAGAAACAGGATTCATGAGACACTGTCCTGTGTCACAGAGGTAAGTTTCCCTATGACTACAGGAAGTCAGTGGTTTCCACTCTCAAAACTACTATTCTGCACAGCTTGACTATTTGTCTAACCTTTATGAATATTATTGTTATATATTCCTGGGGATACAGTGAATTTTGCATCCCAAACTTGGAAATTAAGAAGATTATTCCCATAAAGGATGAGGCGTAGAAGTGTCATTTGAAAAGAAAATAAGTATCAGGCCAGCAGTACTTGACTAAGTAGTTAGACTTTTACCATCTAAATAATTGAAATTAACTTTTAAAATTCAGTCCCCAGTCTTACTAATCATACTTCATATGCTTAGTATCACAATGTGGCTGAAGGCTCCTATGTTGAATGGTGCAGATCAAGAACATTTTCATCTTCACAAAAAAATTCTGCTGAAGGTACTGCTCTAGAATGACTCTAGTTGACTAGTGGAAGAGTGGGTTAGTTGCTTGAATTTTGAAATAAAGACAGTAGAGATCCCTAAAGTTAAATTTTGGGAGTGATGTTGCATCAGTTGGGACAACATAGAAAATAAATGGCCCATTTACAGGATTAGCTGAAGTGTTTAATAGAGCTTATTTATGAAGGTGAAGTAGGGATAAGAGAGCCAAAAAGAAGGACAATGGACAATGAGAAGCAGGTACCATCTCTTGGTTTGGAGAGATGAGTGGTCTCACAGGATTTTGTATGAGTTTGGCTGTGTTGGAAAATAGCAACTGCCAAAAGCAGACCGTTTGGGAAAGTATCTGCCTCTTTCTCCTATCTGCTGCACTGCTGGTGCATTCAGCTGTTTCTACCTGGAAGTCAGAGGGCGAAGGAACCGAGGCTGTGGAGCTCAGTATCTTGGGGCACAAAGCAGGAGGGCAAGGGTGGGAAAAAGGAAACCAAGGAACAAAAGAGAGAGATTAGTTCCCCTTCCAAGCACTGTCCAGGACAGAGGGAGGAATCAACCTGGGCTGAGTGTGATGTGAACTTTGGATGGGGCAGTTCTAACAGAGAGATGAATGCAGACATCTGTAGAGATTCTGCTGATGCTTTGGCTTTCTGTGGGGGTCTGGATTCACAGAGCAGAATATATTCAGTATGTGTATTCACACCTGTGCTTGGGCTGGTTTCCTTTCTCACTGTAAATGAAGATATTGGCAGTTTCAAAAGACATTTTGAGCCTGCAAGGTCAAAGGTCACATGCCCTGGTCCAGACCAATTCACCATAGTGATCAATATACCCTGTGAAGGGCTTAAAAAACATCCAACAAGCCTTACCATTTTGAAAACTCCAAAACATGGTCATGGGCTAAATGACAACCATTTTTAATTCTTATGCATGCTTGTCTCATGGATTTGGCAGAGAGTATTCACATACATGACTTATACCAAGCACCTGGTGTGGCATGAGGGTTACAGGGGATGGTTTGACCACTGGTAAATATTTAGGAGTGCTTACATGTATTGAGCACCACCCTAGGCTCTGGAGGTGTACCAATAACAAAGCAGACAAAATGCTCTGCCCTCATGGAACTTATACTCTAGCAGGGGAGCAGGATCATAAGCCACACTGACAAGCCATATATTATGTTAAACAGGAGGAGGTGCTATGGACAAAAACAAGGAAGGGAGAGGGCTCAAGTGTGGTGGTCAGGAGAGGCCTCCCTCTGTGCGTGAAATGTGGAAAAACCCAAGACGGTGAGGAAACAAGGTGTTTGGAATCTGATCATTTCAGGAACAGAAAGCCTTAGGTGAGAGTGTGTCCTAGATGTTCGGGCACCAAGGAGATGGCAGCAGTGGAAGGTGCAGAATGGAGAAGAGAAAAGGAGAAGATGGTCATAGATATGGTCCTTGGGGTTGGATGGGAGTCAGACAGGGCTTTCAATCAGTATATACAAATGACTCTCCCACTCTGTGAATTATTCACATCGCCTTCTCATGCTGTTTCTGAACTCTGCTACCTAGCTACATCTCTATGATGCTCGCTTTGAGCATCCAGAAAGTAGAGCCGTGTTATACATCTTTTTAAACTTCCTTTATCTAGCAAATGCCTTGCATTAAGCTGATTCCCAATAGATTCTGATGGGTCATTGCAGAAATTCCCATCTGGCCTGTAATTTGCTGTGAGAAAATCCACACTGTTGGAATGCGCACTGTTGGAAAAGAGCACAGCTTCTCTCTTGACAGCAGAGTGAAATAGCCTTAGCTTATCTGCATAGTAATAAAAACCCAGACCATATCCTTCAGGAATAATATGTTACTTCATCACTCAAGCAATAAAAAACAGAATAATTTCAGTATGTTTAAGCTTTCAAATAATTTTCCAACCAGGACCAAAGCCATATTCAATGACCTAACAATAGAGGCTGAAGGTGCCAGCCCAAGCCTAGACTGATGGGCTCTCATGCAGGTGGGGCGGCTGCAAACCAAAGCATGCAGAAGACCCGGAGTTAGCTGCGCTCATATGTCACCTGCCTCCTTCAAAGAAATGACAACCTGAGTGTGGGGCTGTGCTAGGACATGGGATTGAAATTTCTCAGATAAATAAAAATGAACAAGACATGTTTACACTTGAATTGAAACGGGGTTTCCTAATACCGTAAATAGAAAGCAGGAATATGAAGCTTAATCCAAACTCAATTTATTTCATAGTGGTGCTGTAATGTCTTACATGTTCTGTGGGCTCCCAGGCAGCTGTCTTCCTTGGTATGTAATTTTCCATTTTGATATCTCTCTTAACCCTACAATTCCTCGTCCCTTCTCTTGTCTTATCATTTTCTTCTTCATTGCCCCGTAGAACTCTGGACTTTACTTATTTGTGTCTTGATTTACTCTCATGTCCCCACCTGCCTATCCTCTTTCCCCTCCAAGTCTCCACTGCTACATGCCGGGCTCCAGGAAGGAACTGCATCCAAGAGTTTAACCAACCACGCCTGCCCAAGAGTGCTTTGGGTGGTGCTAAGTCAGAGCAAATTCTTTTGGTTGTTCTTTTAACCTGGCTGTGTTATTTGTGCAGTTAATCACTTTGTTCCAATAGGAATTCAAGATGGCTTCTAGAAATGCACATAGTTCATGTGACCCTTCAGCCAGAGTCTTGGTGGAGACATCATTGCAGTTATGGTTTGACAACACCGGTCTTTATCCGACCTAGGATCCTTCTGTGGGTCCTCTGCATGCAGTGTCCTTTCGTGATACAACACAACCTCAGATCCCTTGAGCCTGGATTGTGTACCCTGTCCCCCACTGTCCCCACCCCAGAAAGAACTCGTGTTTGACTTACTGATGGTGCTCTGCGAGCTGGCCTGTTAGATACAGTGACTGCCTGTAGACATAATCTTTGCAATCAATCAATCCATTTGATTTCTAATGCTAATATTCCAGAAACGCTTTTATCTTCTCCGTAGCTGCACCTGCAACTAAGGACAAGTGTTACAGGTGAACAGGGTCCTGTGGCAGCCCAAAACTTGCATTTCACAGTCATGCAGTTGGTTAGATCTCAAGAAGACAAAATAGACCTTTATAACTCAATTGTGGTCTCTGTTACTTTCTTATAATGGGAAAATGGCAGAATGTTTAGTAAGGAGAAAAGTTACCAACCATCTGAACTCTTAAAGTATAAACTTCAATATTTGCTTCCAAGCTTTTACTAGTTGTAACAGGAGAGCTTGTATAATGCTTTTTTTCTTAACATTATTTCCTGTGCAGTAATTTTAATATCTGCATTGTATTTCTTCTGTGATTTTCCATAACTATGCTCCATTAGGGTTTAAATTACCTCCAATTTTTCATTGTTATATGTGGTGCAGTGAACATGAATGAACATATGGTTTTTCTACTACTTGGGATTATTTCTTCAGGAAAGGTTCTTAGGAGTAGAATTATGGTACGAAAGGCTTTAATATTTTTATGATTCTTTACCCATATTGCCGACTTGCTTCCCAAAGGGTTGTAGTGATTTACAAGCACACACTGCTGATGGGGGAGACAGTCTGCTTTATAGTGTCCCTGCCAGCTCTGGAATTGTATTAAACCTGTTAATTAACATGGGAAGAAAAAATATGTGCATTTAATCTAAGAATTCAGAAATATACATGTTCCTCCATTTGTTATTGCTCTACGTGTGTGTGTGTGTGTGTGTGTGTGTGTGTGTGTGTGTGTGAATTTTACAGTATACATATATATGCATGTGTATTGGTATGGGGAATAAGAAGGTACCTTGAGCCCTTTCCTTTCTTTTTGCTTTTGATATTCTCCCTTACCTGCTCTCCTGTCTTCTCCCAGCCCTTATATCCTCAAGCATGCACAATCACAGTGTGCCTTAACCCTTCATGGTAGAAAGAACTAAAACACAATAGATGAATGGTGTAAATGATGAGTACAGGCAAGCATGAATAAAGCTCTGTGCTAGAGACCAAGCAACTGGATTCCTGTGTGTGGACTGGCCACACCACCCTGGAATTGGATGGATGGTGCTGCAGGCCTGGGGTGAGGACTGTGAAGCATCCTTAAGCAGGGAGCCATGTAGTTTCTGAAAGGCGTCTGGGTCCCCTGGCTGTGTGTGCATGGGGCATGGATGTGAGCTGATGAGAGGTAAACACCTAGCATAATTGCTGACCTCCATTCCCCTGTCCTAAGGGTCAACTGTGTGCCCTTTTGCAGCATGGTGCATTATGTCAAATGATAAGGAGGCAAACTTTTTGATGTTTCAGACTACTCACCCTCCCACTTTGCTACATCCTATTCTCTCTCTCTCTCTCTCTCTCTCACTGTACACTTCCACCTGAAACAAGGTCTGACCCATAGACTTTTATAACCCCAAAGGCATCATGAAAACCAACTGGCCCAACTCTTTGCTTTGCATGAATCAGAAAACTAAGGCCAAAAAAATAACATGACATGACTCAGGCTAGGCTGTAGCAAAACCAGTACTCCACCCAAAGTGTCCAGGGAGAAAGGACTTGGGGTAACAGATGTGAGGCAAGGTTGCAAGCCCAGCTGGGTCTTGGAGAAGGTGCATGGCTTTGGGTGAGTCAGTTGCACCAGCCTGCTCCTTTACAGAAAATAATTTCACCTCATTGGCCTATCCAAAGGGTTGTTGCAAGAATCCAACTAAATAACGGAGAAAGAAAGCTTTCAAACTGTAAAAGATTTTGTTCATGTAAGATTTTCAATGTGCATGGTCAGTGGGGACCAAGAATGGGGTAGTGTGTGCAGACAGCTTTGTGTGCATACAATCAAAGGGTGAATCATCTGCGAAGAATTTTAAAACAAATATAAAACTGGCTAAAAGTTAGATGGATTTTTACGATCACTATGTTCAGCAGTCTTAAATAATATTTGTAATAAAATACTCTTCTCTGAAATAGTAAATTCCAAACAGTTGTTATAGTTACTATTGAATTATTATGATATACATGAAAGATTCAATTTAGCTCTATTTTTTTACAACCTTTAGCAAGAAAGTTAATTCAGGAATTTTCCAGTTAAGATTGTCAGACTTATCAAATAAAAATACAAAATGCTCAATTAAATTCAAATTCCAGGTAAACAATGAATAATTTATAGCATAAATATGTCTCATGGTGATTTGGACACTGATTTTTTTAATAAATTGCTGCTAGCCAGGTTTGGTGGTGCACGACTATAGTCCTGGTACTCTGGGAGGTTGAGGCAGGAGGACCACAAGTTCAAGCCCAGTCTGAGAAACTTAGCAAGACACTGTCTCAAAAATTTTTTAAAATGGGCTGGGGAAGTAGGTTATTGTACAGAATCTGGGTTCAATTTCTAGGACTGAAAAGATTTTTTCACTTGAAAGTGAAATGTAACCTGTGTCCTGTGTTTCTCTGGCCTCTCTGCCAACAATACATGAGGATGCAGCCCTCTGCTTCCATTGAGGGAGTAGGTTCATGATAGTGTAGGATGACTTGCAGATGAGGTCATACTCAGGGAGGGTGTGTCCTCAATCTGATACGACTGGTGTCCTTGAAGGAAGAGGAGAGAGACACACACACACAGGGACTGCCACAGACACACAAGAGAACCCCAAATGACAACAGAGGCAGGGACTGGAGTGCCCAAGCTGCAGCCAAGGAGCACCAGGGATTGACAGCCTCCACCGGAAGTGAGAGAGAAGTGAGGAAAGTCTCTTCCTGTGGACCTCAGAAGGAGTGCAACCCTGCCCACACTTCATTTTGGACGCTGGCCCAGCAGAACCATCAAATAGCAAACTTCTGTGGTTGTAATCCACCTGGCTACGGGTAGTGTGCTAGGAAACTAGCATACTGAATAATATCCTTAAAGTTAACATTTATTCCTCCCCTTAAACATTGCTATTTCCCTTGTTATTATTTAACTTTAGCATTATGAATGAGTTGGTTCCCCCATTAAAAGTCCGCTAACACAATTACTATTAGTTTATTACTTTTTTCGTTTTGTGTACCACAATATTTACTTCATATTTTATCAATTTTAAAACTTTATTGGCATATATAAATATGGGGTCTAATAGGGAAGTTTTCTCCACCTTTATTTCTTTTCTGCCTATTATCACAGTGTGTGTTATTTTGTGTTGCTAAACATTATATTGCCACAGATGAGGAGGTAAAATGACCCACTGCAAGTGCCAAGTGTGGTTTGTACACAAATGAGCTGAGCCCCACAGTGTACGGATTAAATGGCTTTGATGATGTTTCTTAATCTCCCTGAAGCTGTTTCCTTATGTTAAAAATGGAGCTCATTGGACCCCCCTCAAAATGTGTTAGAATTAAATGAGATGATGTACATTGTACATCAAGGCTCAACACTGCTTGGCACAAGATAAGGGCACAAAAACTATGACCTGCTCTTATCACAGAGCTGTTATTTTATGACTCAGGGTGTGGTTTCTTTGGTAGGAACTCTAAGTAACAGCCTGTTCTCAAAGACAATGCTCTCAGAACAGAGGACATGAGTTGCCATGGCTGAAATTCAGCCATAACAGAAAATTTTTACACATTGGGGCCCTTTTGGGAATGGATATTTAAATCTGAGTTCTCTTTCAATCACCCCTTAGGCCTTAGGTATTTTTTTCATGTTGATGAGACAAAATACCTGACACTCAAAGTTAAAAGGGGAAAGGTTTATTTAGCTTACAGCTTGTAGAGGTTTCTGTCCATAACTGCCTGGCTCCGAGACAAGGTGGCACATGGCAGAGGAGCAAAAAGTTCATGGTATGGCAAGACAGCAAAAGCAACAAGAACAAAATGGGGAGACAAACCTCTTTCTGTCGTTTATATTGTATGCAGGCCATCTGACCTAGGGCAGGTATAGTACTCACTGTTAATCCCAGCATCGGACTATGAATCAATCACAAACTCTGGATTCAGCTGTCTCTGAAAAGCCCACCCTGCCTGACCACATGAGGCTTTAGGGAGCACATGCAGACATGAACCATAACACCTTGTTATACCTTCAGTAACTTTGGTACAATTTCAGCCTTCAAAGGTCCAGATGGCCTAAGAGACATCACAGGTAGATACATAGGAAAAGGGACCTTGAAGGAGCATGAGTTCGTGTGAAGACAGTTGTCACCTGAAAAGGGCATTTTCCAACCATGCTACTCTTTCCAGACTACACACTCAGCCCACAGTGGAACCAATGAGGAGATAGTGCAGGAAGCCCTGGCAGAGGTCCCAGACATCCTGTCCTCAAAAGACAGCTTGAAAATCCAGGATTAGAAAATGCATGACAATCAGCTTGAAGCTAGAATAATAATAATGATAATAATATGATGAAGAGGATGACTAAATAGAAAATTAAATTTTAACTGTATGCTAGGCACTATAAGACATATACATATAAATATATATCATATATTTGTTAGTATTCCCTTATAACCTATGTGCATTCTCCTGTAGACTTTAAATAACCTCCAGATTATGTATAAACCTAATATAAAGTAAATGCTTTGTAAATAGTTGTTATGTTGTTTAGAAAAATAATGACAAGAAAAGTTTGTACATGTTCACTACAGATGAATGGTTTTTTTTTAAAATTCTAATTGAATTGGTTGAATCCACAAATGCAGAATCAACATATACATATGTACACACACATATGTACAATGTATAATATGTTACAGTACATTATACATGTATTTATATTTAATACTGTCAACAGCTCTGTGAAATCATTATTCTCACTTTACAGATGAGCAAACTGAACCCCAGAGGGGTAACCATTGTACCCAGGTTCTCTGGGCTGGTGGGTAGCTGAGCCAAGGCACAACCTCACTCCAAAGCCATCATCATCCAGGGGACCACACATAGAAGGGGCATTGGAGTGAGTCTCCTGAGGCTTGGCTGTTTATGCTCACCTGTGTGCATGGGAACAGAGGATCCTTTCAGCTTGTATGCCTTGAGTGTCTCCCATGTCCCAAGCATCACGGGAGGTGCCTGAAAGGACATCAAGGAAGCAGGTGGTCCCATGCAGATTGACAAGGGCTTGGCCTTTACCATCATCCTGGGCCTTTTGAACTTTTTCTTTTTGGAACCTCACTCTTGCATCACCTCAGCTGTCAATGCCATGAGCCCACGCTGGGTAAGGGCCAGAGCAAGGTGTGGAGGGTCACCTTGAGGAGGTGTGGGGATGGGATGGAGGAAGGACAGTGTGATCTCCCCCAGGGCCTCCCTGCCTGCTTGCCCTTGGCACTGCCATCACTTTTGCCAGCAGCCTGTAAGGTGTGTGGTGCTCTGGGTCCATGTGAACCCTTGCCCAGCACATCCTCAGCCCTCTCGTGGTTTTTTCTGCTCTGGAAGGCAGGAGAAGAGCTTGTTGTTTTTTCCCCCCATTCCGTGCTAGCACCTCGCCCTCAGGATCATCACCACTGACTTCTCTGGCCTCCTTGTATGAGCCTCCGCAGCCTGGTTGTGTTGTACACATTCTCATTTGCTTTCCAAACTTGTTAGGAAGAACCTTTGGGGCAGGCCCATTTGATACCCAAGGAACCGAGCACTCAGAGAGGGTGTGTTGATAAGTGGCAGAATTGGAAGCTGAACTCAAGTCTCTGTGACTTTAAATTTCATGTTCACACTGACTTTCAGAACCATATAGGTCAAGAGTGACCCAGAAGAAAATAAATACATTCTATATCGATTCAACCTTTAAAATTACTTTCAGAAGTCTATTCTTAACTTCTTTCAACCAAAAGAATTGTTATAGGAATAGGACTACCTGAAGTCATTGCATCATGCTGAAGAAAGTTTTGGAAGAATGTTCCAGAACCTTCTGAAATGCTTTGAAGTGGAAACAGAGATTAGCAACTTTAAACAACTCTTGACCTCTGACACTTCCGGGGAAGACTTTGAAGTCTTTGAATAATCCCTAAAGGCCTTCAGGGTTTCCTGATCTACAATTGAAAACTCACCAGTTTTGTTTTTAAAAAATTTTTAAACACATTCCCTTTCCCAATCCCCTCTGTACTTAATGTCATTACCAGCTTTGTCTTTAGTAATTTGTGTTGGTATTGGTATCTGATAGCCTGAGACCCACATTAATATCTATCTAAGTTCATACAACCTGAAACTAGCAGATTAAAATACTCAGGGTACTTATTTGTGTTTTATTTAAGGTTTATGGCTTATACCAAGACTAATATTTTCCTAGGTGAAAAATAGCTGTTATTACCTGCTAGACCATGCCCATAACCCTCCTGTGCAGAAATAACCTTTCTTTCTCCTTTTCAAACCTGTCAGAGCCTCCATTTTCCTCCTCTCTGAGGTTGTGCCTAGGGCTGTATAGCTCCCTGATAGTTATTTCAAGCAAGACTTAATTGGGTTGAGAGTTATTTTAATTGGCTTAGAGCATGTTGCTGACATATCATGTAATATTTAATTCATTGCGGTTCATGGGTCCTAATATCTTGTTTTTACTATTACCAGTCAATGAATATATATTTTCCTGTATACTACAGGCCAGGCATTCCATTCAGCTGTCTAGCTGAGCACTGACCTTAGCGCTTAGTGTTACCTGGCTCCAGCTCAACAGTCCATTTTTCCTATTTCCTTCTTCCCATCTCTGTCCTCCCTAGCTCCTATTTGCATAATCCCCCTATATAGAATGCCTTTATTTGTCTACAATATATGGGCACAAATTAAGTGGTTGATGGCTTTTACATTTTTGGTGAGCTTGTAAGTATTCTGGTAACATTCAAGTTGGTAAAGTTGCATGAACTAAAATGTTCTCCCAGCAGGCGGCACTGCAGGCTTCTAGAGGCTCTGGAAGCTGTTGCCTAAGGAACACACACAAGCCCTCTACCGGTTATTAGTCAGAAAGGAAATTTCCACTTTCTTGAAGTTCAAGGATAGGGTGATGTGCCCAGGACTTCATGCTGGACACCAACAGCATTATCCTTCCACAGACAAGTCCATCAGCCGAGGCCATGCAGGAAACAGGTTGAATGCAACTTTCCTAAGTACTGCAGCCCTCAGGAAATAAGGATGGATTAACCAGATGTACAAACTGAGAACAATCCTGGCGAAGTCACAGACCTCAGCCTCAGACATGCTGTGTTGACACAATGGGCTGACTGAGGAGAGGTAGGGGACGCAATCCATGGATTTAAGTAAACCAAATATTCTGTATAAAGATAATGCAGTGGTTCTTAATTGGAAATATTCATCAAATTCACATTGAGAGTATAAAACAAGAAAGCACTCCTTGAACCCACTCCAGAATATTTTAACTGAAGATGCCTGGGTGAGATGCCAGAGTCTATATTTTCTTAATTTTTGTAGATGATTCTGCTGTGTACTCCTAGCATCTGGTGCTACCAGACTTTTCTGATTATTCTTTACCATCCAGTTTGTGTGATATCCTGGGAAAAACAGGCCATATTGATACAAGCTTTTATGTTTCTGAATCAGCTCATGAAAAAGGAGCTGAGTTGTAGAGTTGGGCTTAATTGCACTAAGTCAGAGACCTGACTAGTCCAGGCTATGATGAGGTGCTCAGACCTCTCTATATCCGTGTCGTTTCTCCCCAGCACCCCAATCAGAGTGCAGGAACGTCACCATTGTTGAGATATTTGCCTGCTTTAGTAATGACCTACAATGCAGCGATATCCTTAACAGGATTAACTTGTTCCTTTCCCTAAGGTTTGTCGGTATTAGGAAATGGAGCGTCACTTATTTTATAGTCTAAGAAGTAGCAAATGAGTCTTAAAACAGTGCTCACTCAGGTCACTAATTATTTAATGACTTGGGAATCACAGACTCCTCAAAGGAATAATTAAGTCTATTTGCAAGAGGAAGAAAGTAATATATGGACATTAGTGATTGTGTTTAATTTTATTACAGGAAGAAACTAGAAGAAAGGCTCTGAAAAGGCATAGATCCTCTGAACATGCAGAGCAGATGGTCTCCCTTGAGCACCATCTAGCTGACATCTGTTAAATCATGACAGCCAGTCAGTCCCCAGTCTGACACTGTCACCTTTGTGAACCTGCTGGTCTCAGGGTCTTCCTCTATCTACTCTTCCCATCTGATGCCCTCTCCATACTCTGCATAAGGAAGCCCAGTGTCTTCTCCAATTGTTCCTTCCAGTACCCCATGGCATTTTGGTCTCAGTTCTCATGTCTCTTTATGCTGTCAATAGCTGTCTTATCCTTGCACTTTAAACTCCCTGAAGATAGGGACTTCAGCTCAGTCCCTTAGCTTGAATATCTGAATGAATTAGTTAATGATGCAAGACAAGGTTAACATACAAATAAGGTCTTCCTCATCGGCAGGGAATATGGGTGGTCATTTATGGGTTATGTCTTGAAATACCCCCCACCTGCCAATGTCTCACAGATGAGCCAAGCAAGTATTTAATTTTACCAGTAATATGTATCTTTGCCTTAAATATTACCCATGCCTGTGAGCCTGTTTTAAAACATAAACATCCCCCTTAGAGTAAGTATAATTACCAATTTTTTTTCCATCCAGGCAGGAATGGTTTAGAATGGTTTCATAAGCCGTATGTGGAGAATACAGGACATAAAAATGTCCTCATTTCCTAAAAGGGGAGGTTTAGGTAAAGGCAGATTTTGAAGCTGGACTATGCACAAGTAGAACATCCAAGTTGGAAAAGATTTCAAGCCTTCATTTGTAGAAAAGCAACTAATGCTCAGGAGGGAGAGAATCTCTCCCAAGGTCAGCATGGGGACTTCGCAACCTACTTCCATAACAATTCAAACAGTGACATAAACAACGCCTTGTGCTGCCCATTGTGCAGCTGGCAAGGCCACGTTCCCCAAGGTCAGAGCTTCGCTTAGTGCTCAGCTGGCTACACATGGGATTCTCAAGGGCTGTTTTTGAAAACCAACGAGACTGTACTTTCAACATGACCTTGCTTTTTTAACAAATGCTCACAGGTGACTCTGGCACAGGAAGATTTGGGAACTACTTGTCTAGGTTATTAGGATTGCTCATATAGGCTAGCACAGATTTTTTAGCACTTACAAGGACCTTAGACATAGTCTGAATCCTCTTAATTTTCCTCCTGAATTATAAGTTATACATAGATTATCCACAGTCTACTTTCTGAGACAAACTTAGAAATCAGAAAAATAAAAGACAACAAAAAATAGAAGCACCCTAATTCTACATCTCAATGTCTTAGACCTAAAGAAGAACTAGACCTGCAGAAGTCAGTGACTCTCCTCACATCACACAGGTAGTTTGTAATAGGGCTGGAACTGAATCTGGACTTCCTGTTGTCATTCCAAAAATACCTTACTAAGTGAGTCTTGATTTTAAAAGGGTATAAAATAATACATGCATATAATTAAGAAATAATGAAAACCCTGCATATCAAATGTGTGGAACAACTGAAGAAGTAATATTAGGCAAAATTATAGCCTTAACTGCTTAATAGGAAATTTTAAAATGTTAGAAATTACAAGCTAACTGGTAAGTTTGGGTTTAAAATTTTCTCAGTACAGAGAGAACTGCAACCTCACTTAGTGGATGTCTTAGTTACTTTTCTCCATGTTGAAACAAAATATTCACACCCAAAGTTAAGGAAGAAAAAGTTTAGTTTAGCTCGCAGTTTGTAGAGGTTTCCGTTTACAGTTGGCTGGCTCCAAGAGAGAGTAGCATGGCATAGCCACATCACAGAAGAGAAACAGTTCATGGTGGGCAGAAAGCAGCAAACGTGCAAAGTAGCGAAGCAGCAGTAGCAGCAGCCTGCTTCTCCCTTTTATCCCTTCCAGGCTATTTATCCATTGGGTGGTGCCATTCACACCAGGGTGGACTTTCCCGCTATCTACACCCAGAAGTATGCTAAACTGATTGGTGGACTAATTTAATAATCACACACCCTTAATTCCAGCATCACACAATTTAATGCCAGCATCATGCACCTTAGATTCATCCACCTCTGACAAGCTCACCTGTGACAGCCTGAAGCTTTTGGGCAACATTTAGACACAAACCCATAACAATGTGTAAGCAGACTGTAACCTACAATGGCGACAAGTAGCTGACCTCTAGACCTCTAGCCAATCACAAGCAGACAACTGTTCAAACCATGTTCAACTAAGACAGTTGCAAGCAGTAACCAGTTGGGCTGTCTCCGTACCTCACTTCTGTTTTCTGTATCTCATTTCCTGTTCTCTGACTACAAACATAACCTGCCCATGTGGGCAGGGGATGCAGTGGGAGTGTAAATAGACAGGTATTTTGAGTCATTTTTATTCCATTTGATGACAAATTCTGCAATCACAAATAAAGCCAATTAAGATCTATAAAAGTAGACTTGTAATAGTTTTGTCTCTAACACTGATCAACTGAAGAGTTTGGAAAAAGCAATGGAACAGACACAAAGAAACATTATAAATGGAAACCAATTAAATACAGAAATTATTAAAGATTGAAGGGGGAAAATGTCAAGAGATTAATAAAACAGAAACCAGATTATATAAAAGAATACTAAACCAGGTATAATGGGAAAAAAAAGATGTGAATACATCATAAAAAGGAAAAATACATCATAAAAAGGAAGAATGCATCATAAAAAGGAAAAATAACTACAGATGCATTGTTGTTTATAAATTCTTAAAGGTTATTAGGTATGAATATATATTTATGAACTTGACCTGCAGGAATCACATAAAGTCCCAGGAAAATGTTAATTGCTTACAGGAATTAAGTTGTACCAACTCCATACAAGGAATGTAAGCATTATGTACTGTAAATATTATGAATCATAAATGTGTACTAATAAAAATAAAAATATTTAAGACTTTGGCACAAAGAATTTTTTAAATTGTGGAACACTGAACACACAAGATTTTTAAGTGGAATTAAAAATTTTCACTCTCAAAACAAAATTCATATACACCACGGTAAGCAGCCTCTGAACAGGCTCTCACACCTCCTTTCTGTGAGTCTCCCACCCATGCCACGTGTAATCTCTTCCCCTTGAGTGAGGGCTGAACCTATTAACTTGTGACTATCAAAAACAAAACAAAACAAAAAAACATGGCAGAGTGATTGGATCTCACTTGCAAAATTATGGTACAGAGAGACTGTGACTTCCATCGCGCTGTCTTACTCTCTTGTTTCCCTCCTAGCCCAGCTCTGGACAAAGCAACATGCTATGTTGTTAGTATATCTTGTCTTTTTTATCAATAAGTATGTGGTTGGGGTTGAAAGTGGGTTGCAAAGGCCTTCCCAAAGCCACAAGTGAGCTGGGCAGCCGAGTTTCCTCAGTAGAGCCCTGACTGACACATTGATTGTCACTGTGTAGAGAACTGAGTCAGAAAGCGTGCGCTCCACCACAATATGATACGATATGTGGTATTTTGGGTCATTCAAGTTCTGGAGTAGTTTGTTACATGCTAATATGTAACACACACACACACACAGAATGAAAGCTTCCTGGATCACTTGTGAGGTCAGTATCATTATTTCATCATGTTGATGATAGAATGTAATGCAAACAAGCATAGCTCTTAGGTGAACAATGACCTAAGTATTGCACTGGCAAATACCTGCTCCCTGGGAACCAATACAAAATTGAACCTGAGCATTTCTGTTACCCCAAGAAAAATTTCACAAGTTGCCTTCCATAAATCAGTCTTCTCATAGGTACTTACTCTTCTGATTTCTTACTGTAGGATATTTTTATCTGTTCATCAAATGAAATCATATAGACATGCTTCCTTTTGTGCTGGCTTATTCTGCTCAATGTTTTTATGATTAAGCCATGTTGTTGCATGTATAAGTAGTTTGTTGGGGTTTTTATCACTATATTCTAAATAATTTATTCATCCAATTTGCCTTTGAATGGACATATGCTTTGTTTTCATATTTTTGGCTGTAATAAATAATGCTGCTACAGATATTTTTGTGCAAGTCACTTTGTAGGCATGTTTTCACTTCTCTTGAATGAATTGCTATGAATGAAATTGCTGCATTCTAGGGCAAATATCTATTGAACTTTATAATAAAATGCCAAAACTGTCAGTTGTCCAAAGCAATTGAACTGTTATATTCCTAGCAATAAAATAGGAGAGATATGTTGATCCATCAACTTTTGCTTTTAAATTTAATTTGCAACAGCAGTGGCTATGAAGTTGTATCTCACTGTGGTTATACTTTTTATTTCCTTCATTGCTAATAATAGGAAGCATTTTTTCATGTGCTTATTTGCTACACATGTATCTCCCAATGTGAAGTTTTGCTCTTTTCCCATGTTTTAAATTTTGGTTATCTTCATTTTTTATTATTGATGAGTTCTTTAACCTGGATTCAAGTTTTTTTGTTGGATTTTTCTCTAAATCTCCTTGCTTTTTCATTTTCCTAATGGAAAACTAAACATTATGAGTCTGATTTTCTAAAGAGCAACATCTATTTATAAATTTATTTTTCTAATAAGTTATAAATGCTACATGATGTTCCTAATTTTGTAAAGTTTGTAGATCCAAAACCTCCAGCAAGCCTTTTAGTTGTTGTAAAAATTAGAAAAAATATTCCTTTACATTGTAATGCACCATCTCCAGGATAGTTCTAATTTTATAAAAGGAGATGCA